>JAJONQ010013562.1:0-25370 GCA_036250385.1 Solanum microdontum
TGTTGATTGAAATTTCATTCTCATAAACACATATTTAACATGATGTGGAATTTCTTCTAACAATATAATGATTCTAAGGTTGAAAGTCCATTCTCACCTATTGAATCTATGGGCTATTTTATGAATTGTGTTGAATAGAGAGTTAAGGCACTCTTCCATGCAAGTAAACTCAATTCAAGACTAAATATGTAATTGTGGGAAGTAATGCTTAGAACTGAGTGGATATTGAATATGAGATAGAAAGGGCGGGTTTCTAGGAAGTATCGTTTGAGATGGAAGCTCCCCTGTAAGAAAGGGCGGGTTTCTAGTAACAATATCTTTATTCCATAACTATGTGCCACCATAGGTTATTTAGCTAGTGGATCCACCTAAAAGCTAATACATTTTAGTTCTAACTTAGGAAAGTAGGACAACTCTTTTTGGTGTGGGGCATGACATCGGATTCCATGTTAAGCTCACATGGTGTATGTCGGTGAAGTTTTATTCCCAAGGTAATTAAGAAGATGAATTATAAACTATGATTTCTTAAAAAGTTTTACATAGCATGGGTAGGATTATGGGATCTTACTTATGCATGGCACAAGTAGACTTTGAGAGTATTCATAGCATGTTTCCATTATGTTGTGATGATTTATATAATGAATATGCTCATGACTTATGCTTTTGTACTAATTTTCATGATGATCCTCAAACTTGATAAAGTGCATGCTCTTCAACTAAAATGTCATTTTTAGCATATTTTCATGGTTTTGTGCATGACTATCATACTTCGTGCAATTTATGTACTAACCCATATTTTTCTACATTTTATCCAAAGTTTAGGTTCCAGTTCTTAAGGAGATTCTCCTTTGGTTCAAGTTTTGATTAACTATTCTCCTTGCTTATGCTCAGTCCTCGTGATTTGAGGATGAGACTTGCCTTTTCAGTTTCTTTGTAGTTCATTTCCTTTATTGTACTAGACTTTCATATTTTTGTTGTTGGGGTTGCGACCCTTGCTTCATGAATTGTAATATATTGCTAAATGAGACCAGTTAGACTTCCGTTTTACTTTTATAAAGTCGTTTGGACATAAAATTTTTTTACTCTTATTGTTCTATTACTCTATGTCATGATATGCTAAGTGGCTTACATGGAGCCTCTCAGGGTTGTATGTACGTTGTTACATCTAGGGGGTACCCTTGGGTCGTGACAAACATGGTAATCAGAGCACAAGGTTTAAAATGATTCTAGGATGATGTCTCATAAGACATTTCTATTAGAGTCTTGTTCATGAGTGTGTAGCGCGCCACATTTATCAATGAGAGGCTATAAGATGTTAGGAAATTTCACTTTCTTCATTATTCTTAAATCGTTCCTTAGAGTTTAACTCTATAAATTCCCTCTCCTAATCTTTCTCTTGTGTCTTTAGGAAATGAATACACGAAGGGCTAACGCAAGAAGAGCGCTGGGTGGCTGTGAATGGGGAATCTCTTCAAGGTAATCAAGCTTCTCAAGTCAATCAAGGTCCGATTGATCCCGTGTTTGATAATGTGACACAGGAAGAGTTCAGATCTACTATCCAAATGTTGACCCAAGCCATGATGGTTCAAGCTCAACCAGTGATAAATCAAGCCCAAGCTATGACGGCCCAAGCTACTAGAGATGTTGGGCCTCATCTGAACCCTAATATGAATTAACCAGCTTCTAGATTGAGGGATTTTATAAGGGTGAACCCTCCCGAGCTTCTTGGTTCCAAGGTAGAGGAGGCTGCCCAAAAGATTTATCGATGAGGTTTGTAAGGTGCTAGATGCTATGGCGGGGTGTCTTTGGAAGAAAAGGCGGAGCTAGCCACCTACCAACTAAAGGATGTGGCTGAAGTTTTGTATGATCAATGGAAAGGTGAGAGACCCATAGGAGTTGGCCTGATTGGATGGGATTCGTTTAAATAAAAGTTTCTTGATAGAGTTTTTCCTCTAGAGTTGATGGAACGAAAAATGAAAGAGTTCATAAACCTTCAACATGGGGGTATGAGTGTGAAAGAGTATGCTCTAAAGTTCACCCAACTATCCAAGTATGCTCCAACCATGGTGGTGGACTGAAGGGCTAGAATGAATAAATTAGTGATGGGAGTGTCCGACTTAGTAGTCAATGAATGTCGTTCGACAATTCTTATCCCATGTATGAATATTTCAAGTCTTATGGTCCATGCCGAGAAAATTGAGGACCAAAAACTCAAGAAAATGAATAGGGAGGGGGAAAGAGCTAGAACTGGTGATGGGAATTTCTTGAATGCTAAATTCGATGGACAAGGTTGACAAAGGTTCAAGAAAAAGTTTTCCAACAAAAGCTCCTCTAGTGCTTCTCCAATGGTCAACAAGGATAGCGTATCTAACCCTAAGCCTCAAGTAGGTTATGATAAGGGAACTACTATGTCAAAGCTGACTTGTGCCAAATGTGGAAATTAACATGATGGTAAATACCTAGCTAGTTTGGGTGTTTGTTATGGTTGCAGTAAGAGTGGTCATCAATTCAGAAATTTTCCAATACTTTCTGCAAAAGGGAAAAAAAGACAACCAAACTCCTCCAAGTGGTTCAAACTCCAATGCACAAAAGCAAAACCATTTTTATGCTCTTCGATCCCGAGAAGACCAAGAGTGCTCCCCGGATGTGGTGACCGGTATGTTACAAGTATTTTCTATTGATGAATATACTTTGTTAGATCCCGATGCCACTTTATCCTTTGTGATACCTATTGTGGCCATGAAGTTTGAAATACTCTCCGAAGTGTTATTAGAGCCTTTTTCGGTTTCTACCCCGGTTGGTGATTCTGTGGTGGCTAAGAAAGTGTATAGAAGTTGACCCATTTCTTTGTCTCATAAAGTCACTTTGGTGGATTTACTGGAGTTATAAATGTTAGATTTTGATGTGATTTTGGGTATGGATTTGTTGCATGCATGTTATGCCTCTATAGATTGTAGGACTCGGGTGGTCAATTTTCAATTTTCAAATGAGCCAATTTTAGAATTGAAATAGGAGAATTCTATCCATAGAAGTCAATTTGTTTCTTGTCTAAAAGTTAGAAAAATTATCTCCAAAGGGTGCATTTACTATCTTGTTAGGGTGATGGATGTTGAGTCTGAAGCCCCTTCTCTAGAGTCGGTCCCATGGTGAGTGAGTTTCTGGAAGTCTTTCTTGATGATGTGGCATGCATTCCTCCCGAGCGGGAAATATATTTTGGCATTGACCTTTTGCCAGATAGGCAACCTATCTCCATTCTTCCTTATAGAATGTCTCCGGCCGAGTTGAAAGAGTTGAAGGAGCAATTGAAGGATTTGCTAGATAAGGGATTCATCCAATCGAGTGTCTCTCCATGGGGTGCTCTGGTGTTGTTTCTTAGAAAGAAGGATGGGTCTCTTATATTGTGAATCGACTATCGCCAATTGAACAAGGTAACCATCAAGAATAAATATCCCTTTTCGAGAATTGGTGACTTGTTTGATCAAATTCAAGGGGCTAGTTACTTCTTAAAAATTGACCTTCGTTCGAGTTATCACCAACTAAGGGTGAGAGGGGATGATATACCCAAGACAACTTTCTAAACTAGGTATGGGCACTATGAATTCCTTGTGATGTCATTTGGCCTAACTAATGCCCCGGAGGCATTTATGGACCTAATGAACAGGGTGTTTAGGAAATAACTTGACACGCTTGTGATCATGTTTATCGATGATATTTTGATCTATTCAAGGAGTGAGGGCAATCATATGGACCATTTCAGGATTGTATTGCAAGGCCTTAAAGACCACCAGTAATTTGTGAAGTTTAGTAAATGTGAGTTTTTGTTAAGGTCTGTAGTCTTCCTTGGTCATATTGTGTCGAGCAAGGGTATTGAGGTAGATGCTAATAAGATGGATGCGGTGAAGAGTGGGCCTAGACCTCTAACTCCTTCCGATATTAGATTTTTTTGCGTTTGGCTGGTTACTAAAGGAGGTTAGTTGAGGGGTTTTCCATTGCTTCTCCGTTGACGGCTTTGACTCAAAAGAAAGCTAATTTTGAGTGGTCGGAGGCTTGTGAGAAAAGCTTCCAAGAGTTGAAGGATAAACTTACTACCGCTTCGGTGTTGACCTTACCAGAGGGTACGAATGGTTTTGTTGTATATTCTGATGCTCTAGAGTGGGGTTGGGATGTATGCTCATGCAACATGGTAAGGTGATTGCCTATGCTTCAAGGCAACTAAAAGTACATGAGAAAAATTATCCAACCTATGATATTGAATTGGCGGCGGTTGTGTTTGCTTTGAAAATATGGAGACACTATTTGTATGGGGTCCATGTTGATGTTTTCACCGGTCACAAGACCCTTCAATATGTGTTTAGTCAAAAGAACTGAATCTCTAACAGAGAAGGTAGTTAAAATGTTTGAAGGATTATGACATGAGTGTCCTTTACCAACCCGGCAAAGCTAATGTTGTAGTGAATGCACTTAGTAGACTGTCCATGGGTAGTGTGGCTCATATAGAGGATGAAAAGAAAGAGTTAGTCCGTCGTGTGCATAGGTTGGCTTGGCTAGGTGTCCACCTAGTATATTCCTCCAAGGGTGGTTTCACGGTTCATAATGTCTTCAAACCATCCTTTGTGGTAGATGTGAATTCTAAACAAGACCTTGATCTTATATTGGTTAAATCTAAAGAATTGGTACTCAAGAAGTCCGTTGAGGCTACTCCCAACAGGCAGATGGGGTACTTAGGTAACAATGTCGGTTATTTGTTCCGGATGTTGATGGGTTAAGGGAGAAAATTTAAGAGGAGGCTCATAGTTCTCGGTATTCTATTCATTCGGGAGCCACCAAAATGTATCGTGATTTACGGGAAGTCTATAGGTGGAATGGTATGAAAAAAGAATATTGCGGGATTTGTAGCCACATGTCCTAATTGTCAACAAGTTAAAGTTGAGCACCAAAGGCCGGGAGGTGGGTTGCAAGATATACCAATTCCCACTTGGAAGTGGGAAGAGGTGAATATGGATGTTATTGTGGGTTTGCCTCGTACTCAAAGGCAACATGATTCTAATTGGGTCATTGTTGATTGGAAGACAAAATCAGCCCACTTTATTCCCGTCAAGGTTTCCCTTTCGGGGGAAGATTACGCAAATTTGTATATAAGGGAGATAGTGAGGTTACATGGAGTTCCTTTATCCATCATTTCTGTTCGGGGTACTCAATTTACTTCATATTTTTTTAAGTGATTCAAAAATGGGCTTGGTACAAAGGTGAAGCTTAGCACCGCTTTTCACCCTCAAACGGATGGTCAAGCGGAGCACACCATTCAAAATTTATAGGATATGTTGAGGGTGTCTTTTATAGATTTCAAGGGTAATTGGGATGATCACTTGCCCTTAATAGAGTTTTCCTACAATAATAGTCACCACTCAAGTATCAATATGGTTCCTTTTCAGGCCTTGTATGGTAGGAGATGTAGGTCTCCTGGTTGGTTGGTTTGAGGTAGGTAATGTTGCTCTTATTGGTCCCGAATCGGTTTTTGAGGCTATTGAGAAAGTTTTGCTCATTAGAGGAAGGTTGAGAACGGCTCAAAGTAGACAAAAGTCTTATGCCGATGTAAGGAGAAGGGACCTTGAATTTGAGGTTAATGATTGGGTCTATTTGAAAATCTCACCCATGAAGGGTGTGATAAGGTTTGGGATGAAAGGGAAATTTAGTCCTCGGTATGTGAGCCCATATCAAATTTTGAAACGTATTGGGAAAGTTGCGTATGAGTTGGACTTGCAAAATTAGTTGGTACCGGTTCATCCGGTATTTGATGTTTCTATGCTGAAGAAGTGTATTGGAGATCCGGTATCCATTATTCCCCTAGATATTTTGGGAGTTAAAGAAAGCCTTTCGTATGAAAAAGTTCTAGTAAAGATCCTTGACTGGCAACTCAAAAGACTGAGAAACAATGAAAAAACTTTCGTAAAGGTTTTTTGGAGAAATCATTCATTTGAGGGTGCTACTTGGGAGGCCAAGGCCAATATGAAGTCCCAATATCCTCATCTTTTTCTTTCTACTCCTATTCAAGCTTGAGGTAATTAGTTTCTCTTAAATTTTATAGTTTTGGGACTAGTGTGTGTTATATGAGCTTTTCCATTATTTCCTTATGTTATGCATGTTCCTTATAAAATTCATGTAAATGAGAAAATGAGTTTTCATGATTTTGTGCATTTGGTACGAGTTGCCTATTTGACTTCATAAGATGCCTTGATGAACATGCTTTAGTATGCTTTTGAAAGTAATTGCATATTGACCCCATGATGTTGTGTTGAATATTATTTTAGTTGGAAAAGTTAGTTCCTCCTAGGAATATGAGAAATTTTGAGTTTCATGTATATTGGGTTGCTAGATGTAGTTCCTTCCCCCTTGTATTGCCTTGATTATGTTTTGGGGATGGAGTTGATGTTTTCTCCTTTGAATTGTGCATTATTTTGATGTTTCATGCATAATGGGCTACTAGGCTTCAGTCTTTACTTCCGTAAGGTGTCTATAGCATAATTTGAGGACGAATCTTCCCAAGGGGGAGATATTGTAACATTCCAGAAAAGTTGTAAAGTAAACTAGAACCTAACATCAAACTAGTGAAGCTCGAACTTGACGTTAGGGTTAGAGCCTTGGATGTACCTTCCTATACCTTAAATTTTATGTTTTAGTGTTAGAACGTCAAGGCCTAAACCCCAAGGACCAACCATGGGTCCTTGAGGAAAAGCCCCTAAAGGACTGCCTGGCAGTGACCCATAGATGGTATCCACACCTCGTGGGTCAACACATGCTCCGTGGATAGGAAGCCATAGATCAATCCCTCCAAAATAGGCTATAAAACCCCGACCCACGCTTTAGCAACAAGGTTAGTGGGTCCTACCACGGTCCGTAGGTGAGGGGGTCGTGGGTCACACTGGGAGGCAGTTTTGGGAATTAGTTGAGGGGTAGTTTCGGGTATTCCATTTTAATTATCTATTAAGTGAAGTCGTTTTGTATTATTTTAGACTAACAATATAAGTGGTTAGGCTCCTAAACTTAGTATTCTAAATCACAACTACCAACTTTCCAAATAAAAATCAATTTCCCCCAAAATCTTCTCTCTAGAATTCCTAGGAAAAAGAAGAAGAAGATCAAGCTACGGTTTGAAGTAGAGGCCTATTCCAGTCAATTTCGTATGGATTCTTCACCGAGGTATGGTAGTCTTTCATCCATGGAGTCCCTCCAAAACTCAATTTCAAACTAGTAATTTCCCCAAAAAGCTATGGTTTTACTTCATGTCATGGATTCCTTTCCAAAAATGTTTTAATTGACTTAATTACATTATACTAGGATTGAATTGTTGTTTAGTTACGATTTTATGATGAAATCTCCTAACAATCCATGAAACCCCATATTTTCGAATGTATGCCTTTGTGATGTGGGTGACTTAATGAAAGAAGAATACTATGTTATTGTGCTTGTAGTAATTTAGTTAGTTGAATCATGTTATTATGCATATCTAATGTTGTAAATCTAGATGTATTGGACGGAATGTGATCCTTGACCAAGAAGGGTAAAACATGATAATTATACATGATTGTGGATCCATTATTTATTCTTTATGAACATGATTATAATCTTATTAATGTGTTGATGAAAGTTCATTCTCATAAACACATATTGAACATGATGTGAAATTTCTTCTCACAATATGATGATTTTAAGGTTGAAAGTTCATTCTCACCTATTGAATCTATGAGCTATTTTATGAATTTTGTTAAATGGAGAGTTAAGGCACATGCACCATTCCATGCAAGTAAACTCAATTTAGGACTAAACATGTAATTGAGGAAACTAATGCTTAGCACCGAGTGGATATTAAATATGAGAATGAAGCTCGCCCGTCAGAAAAGGCGGGTTTCTAGGAAGTATCTCTTGGGAAGGAAGCTCCCTCGTCATAAAGGGCGGGCTTCTAGTATAATCTCATTATCCCATAACTAAGTGCGCCCATAGGTTATTTAGTTAGTGGATCAACCTAAAAGCTAATAAATTTTAGTTCTACCATAGACAAGTATGACACCTCTTTTCGGTGTGGGGCATGACACAAGATTCCATGTTAAGCTCACATGGTCTATTTCGGCAAAGGATTATTCCCAAGGTAATTAAGAAGATAAATTATAAACTAAGAATTTCTTAAGAAGTTTTACTTAGCATGGGTAGGATTATGGGATCTTACTTATGCATGGAACAAGTAGACTCTGAGAGTATTCATAGCATGTTTCCATTATGTTGTGATGATTTATACAATGAATATGCTCATGACGTATTCTTTCACAATAATTTTCATGATGATCCTCAAACTTTTTAAAGTGCATGCTCTTCAAACTAAATGTCCCTTTTTATAATAATTTCATGGTTTTGTACATGACTATCATACTTTGTCCAATTTTTGTACTAACCCATATTTTTCTACATTTTCTCCAAATTGTAGGTTCCGGTTCTTAAGGCGATTCTCCTTTGGTTCAAGCTTGGATTGACTATTCTCCTTTCTTGTGGTGAGTCCTCATACTCTTATTGTTCTATAACATTATGTCATGATATGATAAGTGGCTTACCTGGAGCCTTTCGGGGTTCTATGTGCCTAGTTACGTCTAGGGGCTACCCCTGGGTCCTGACAGTTGTGATGCCTGTGCAAAAGTAGGCAATATGCTCCCCAAGGTAGCCTCTTCCCACAAGCCCCTAGATGGGTCATGAAGGGCTAGATGGCTCGTGAAGGTTGGCGTATGGGGAATGAGGGCTTGCCTAGACACTGTTCTAGGGACCATGACTTCCTAGATGGCTCATGGATCCCTAGACGACTCCTATGGGCCTCCAGTTTGAGATTCGCGTTAGTTGTAAGTCAGGGGCAATTGGGTCTTTTCCAAATATTTATATTAATACTATGTCGTTTAACCCATTTCTAGGACCCCTATATAAGTGATTTTAACCCCAATTTCAACCCCTTCAAGTCATTCTCTTAAAATTCCAAAAGAAGTTGAGTCTTTCTTTCCCAAGGATAGTTCTCTCTAAAGGTTTGAAGAAGAAGAAGATTCAAGCATAGGCTCAAGGTCGAGCTTCCATTCTTCAATTTCTTTTGGTCTTTGATAGCTAGGTATGATAGTTTTCATCCATGGCTTCTTGGCATTCATGGAGTTTCCAAATTCTCCTATTTTCAAAGTTAGAAATCCCCAATTGAGTTTGGGTTTTCTTTAATTGCCATGGGTTCTCTTCAATGTTAATTTAAATGATTGAATTATTATCTCATATGCATGAATTGATGAAATACTAAGATTTTATGATGATTTTCCACGAACCCGTGTAAATACCATGTTTTCAAATTATGATGATATGATGTGGGTTTTGAATTATCAAAGAGGAATTTATGAAATTAAGCATGTCTTACGAAATTTATGTCAATTTTTTGAGTATGCTTTAAGAGTGAAGCATCAATGATGATGATAGTTGTTGTGTTGTTCAAAGGATTTCTCATAAACACATTAAAGCATGATTTGTGAAAGGACATTCTCACATAAAGGAGTCTTAGGGTTAAAAGGTTTTCTCAACTAATCTATGAATCAATGATTTTACGAGCTATTATGAAAAGATCATGGACGGTGAAAGGTTTTCGCACACATGGTCTAACTAGCTATCCTATGATGTCCCTAGCTTTTATTGGTTACTTAATTCTACCTTTCCATGGATGATAGTATGAATTATTTTGGATTGGCAAGATGGCGTGCCCATCCATGGAAAATGAGAACAAGTTAAGATTAATAACTACTTCGTCGGATTTATGCTTAGCACCAAGAGGATATTGAGATGGAATCTCTCCCATTGGTAGAGGCTGCTGGATTTCTAGAAGCAATCTCCTTATCCCTTACCTACGTGGCCCAATAGGATGATTGACTAGATATACATTAGCTAGTGGATACACAATAGCTAGAAGTTCATGGTTCTTCCTTGGCAAGTAGGACAACCCTTTTGTGTGTGGGAGACACCAGATTCCATGTTGATAGCTCAGATGGTCTTATATGTCGGTTAAGGCTACTTCCCACAATTAAGCAAATTTATGATGAATCAACATTACTTCAAAAAAGTATCGTAAGTATGTTTTAAGATGATGTTCAGTTACATTGATCATGGTTTCATTACTTATGGTTTCTAACTCTCAAGATGCATGTGTTTAGCTCTATCATTGCTTGCTCATGGAAATGTCCCTCTTTATCATGTTTTAAATGTTTTTAATGCATGACTATAATACTTGGTACATATTTTGTACTAACGCATACTCTTGCCTACATTTCCCCAAATGTAGGGTCCAATTGTCATGGTTCTCAATTTTGAGGCTAGAGGTTGATTTGCATGATTTCCGAGCTTTGGTGAATCCTCATGCTTCGAGGATGGATTTTCATTGATTTCAAAATTTTTTCTACTTTCAGTTTTGGACATGATGTAAGCGCTATGACTAATTTCATTCTATTGTACTAGATGGGTAATGAGGCAAGTGTTTAGACTTCAGTTTTACTTTCATAAAACTTTTGGACTTGAAATGTTGTCTTTATCTCTTGATTTTATTTCTTATGTTATGAATGCTAAGTGACTTATATGGGGCCTCTCAGGGTCCTCTACACCATGTTACATCTAGGGTGTACCCCTGGGTCATGACAATTTCAACATTCACCTTCACAACATTCTAATCAAGAGAAAATATTTAACAATATTATACAAAGTGTTATTTGGGGGAGATTCAACAACTCAATCAAAGATTAAAGTTAAAGTTTGATCAAACCCTAACTTCAAGATCTAATTTTGAGATTAAGTTGCCCGCCAAAAGAAAGTGATGTGATAACTAAAGATCGAAATATGAGACATAAACCAGAATCTCGATAGGACATCACTCGACTCTGAAACCCATTTTTCATCTCTGCACCCACTTGAACTACACGTTAGCTGATTCTTTTAAAACCTGAGACATGTACGCTGCCCAAAGCTAGGGCTTGGTCACATTCATTTTCTTGATCTATTTTGTTTTTTGGAATAAATGGTAGGCCAAAAACCAAGCACAATTGTTCAATTCTTTGGTTGAAAACTCTTCATCTTTCCGAGCAAAGAGGGGAATCCTATGAACACCTAATTTTTGACAAAATCTAAAATTTTACACCATTTTTTATTACTTAAATATTTCTTTTATTTCTAAATTAAATATTTTATTTTTATCGTATTTTATTAATTTATTTTAAAAGATTTGAAAATAACAAAAAAATAAATGACATTTACTGTAAGTTTTATTTTTTTTAAGAAAGAAAAGAAACCTTTAGGAAAAGTATATGATTTTATTTCCAATTTAGGTTTATATAAATAAGTTAGAATTCTCTTAAATATTTTTAGTTGTAGCTATTTATATTTTCTACATTTTTATTAGTTCAAAATAGTTAACTGATATTCTTTATATATATTTTTATAAAAAAATAAAAACTTGTAATAACCCTCCGAGTAATTTTTACCTTAATGCCTTTTTTTCATCGTTTAGAGAATTCTTATAGCGACCCCAAGTCATTTATGACTTGCTGGCACCAAATTGTTCGGTCGCCTGGTCGTTCGTTATGGTTTTATGTTCGTTTCCCTATTTTGGAGATTTTGAAACTTCAATAATTGGATTTAGTTAAAACTTTAGGCAAACAACCTCATAATGGTATTCTGACGGTTCCATCAGCTCTGGAATGGCCGGTTCGAACCCTAAGGCTTCCAGCGCGAGTTTGTGACATTAGGCGTTTTAGCTTTTAAGCTTTGACCTAAGTTTGACCTTGGTCAACATTCTTGGAAAATGTGATCAGATTTAAATTCAGTTAGCGTTGCTAGCTCTAAAACATTTTGTTTGGTCTAGAAGGACCTTTAGTTCGGGTGCAAAGGTTTTCGGTGTGAGTTTGAGAACTTAGACGAGATGTTGGAAAGCTTAAAGTCCAAGAGTTGACTTTGGTCTACATTCAGTGAATTAGTTGTCGTATGAGAATTTTGTCAGCGTCGTTACTCCATAATGTTGAATTTGGTCGAGTAGGACCTTTCGTTTGAGTCTTGATATCATTTTTTAAAAAAATTTTTGGGTGTTTAGGTGAAAAGTTGAGTAGTAGGCTGATGAGTCCTCATATTGGACTCATTTAGGGTTTTATTTTAATAAAAATAGTGTCCTCAAATGCTTATTTTATCTCAATATCTGATAAAAACGCTTAAGTTTCAGGTATTTGAAGTTTTAATAGAAGCATGGACACTTAGGCACAAAAAGGAACAAAAAGACTGAAGAGAACAAAGAAAATGAAGCCTGAGCATCGCCTAACACACTCGGCGAATCGCCGAAGGGACGTACTTCACCCTTTGTTCCAATACGCGAAGCCCTGAAGGAAGAGGATCAAAAGGTGTTGAAAGAAGTAGTCGGCGCCTTGCCAATCAGTTCAACGAAGCAGAAATATACCGCCTAATGATCCAGCACACAAAGATGTTGAAGGCAAGAACGAAAATGTGATGAACTAGATGATGGGTGAATCGCCGAGTCGATCGGTGATTTACGCAAAGCTCACCAAATGATAAGCCGCAACACTTAATCTGAAAACTATAAATACTAGCCTTAGCTGCTATTTTGAGGGATCCGAACATAATTATAATTTTTAGAGTTAAACTTAGGTTTTACATTTTTTCTCTCAAGTTTGGAGAGGGTTTTCGGAAGACTTGAAGAAAGGAGTTCATCTTCCCCAAATTGGAAGTGAGTCTTCTCTATTCTTCTTCCTTTGCTTAAATCAAGGTTTAATTTCTTATACCTATTTGATTTCATTATCATTTTATTTATAATTGCTTATTTCTTGATGTGTGGCTAAAAACCCCCATTCTTGGTTGTTATTTAGCAAATATGTGTTGATATTATTGTTGGGTCTTGTTTGCTAATAGGTTAGATGTATTTTAATGGTGATTTCACCTACTGGTTATGGTTTAATTTAATGGGTTTGTAGTTGTATATACTAAACCGCCCACATGTTTTTGGCTTGCTCGAGAAAGCGGTCTCGAAAGCAAGATGGCTAGACTGATGGCCTAAGGAGTGGATCGACATGAGGCTCAGCCCGATAGGGTGAGCCCTATTCCCATATCCTAACACTCAGCTCGAGAGAGTGAGTGTGGTAAAGGGTAGGCTGGGCTTCATGCAGCAAATGGATGTCGAGAGAAACCCATTTGAAACGGGGTAAGTTGCTCGAGAGAGAACATATTTCCATCTAAAGCTTAGCCTAGTCACTATTATCTTGCAAATTTCCTATTGATCAAGCATGAAACCAACGATTTATATTAACTTGTATTGCAGTCACACCCCAAGAATATTTCCCCATACTTGATTTTCTAGTTATTTTCGTTGTTTATACTACTTGTGACAAACCCTCATCGATATTTGACACTTTTGTGTCACCCTCTTGATTTACTTTTCTTTTATTCGTAAATTTCTTTAACTACAACTAAGTAGAAAAGAAGATTCTAATTAGCTACCATCTTCACTACCCTTCCCTTGGGACACGACCTAACTATTGCATGATCGTAGACACTTCCTTCAGAAGTTGTGTCGTTGATAACGAAAACATCAAAATGGTGCCATTGTCGTAGAGTGGTATCACGCGAAGATGTAGTTTTCTAGAGTTTTTGTTCTCTTTAGTATAGTTTTTACTAATTTTACTTTTAGTTTTGTTTTTCTTTAATTTGTCGTTTTACGTAACTATGTCGGAACAAAGTAGCGGCAAGTTAGCCAAGGTGCACCAAGAAGTCGAGGGTAACTTCATGCTGACTGCACTAGAAACTCAACTGAGCAACTTAACCACCAAGATATTTGAGGTGGAAAGCCAGTGCAAACTGAATGGGAGGTGCATACTCTCCCACGAGAAAACACGTTTTGCTGAGAATGAAATTAAACGTGTTAAAGACACGCTGCTGATCATTTTCTAAAAGCTCCATGACAAAGATAGAATCATCGAATATATGAAGGAGAATGTCAAAGTGTTACTTCAGATGATTAGCTCACACTTCAGTTCCATTCACCTAATCGAGACACGCATCAGTCACGTGTTGCCTCATTCTGACCCAACAAAGAAAAGGGGAACTCCTAGTGGGTCAACCCTAAGGTTAGAACGTGAATGAGGACTCTCGTCGTGCCACGACTTTAACTAAGGTGTTGTTTGGGAGGAAACCCAAAATCCTTCAAGTATTTTTTTATTTCTTAGTAGAATAATGATGTGTTCTTTATATAGGTTAAAGTAAGGGAGGTGCTTTAAGAAGTGCATGGATGTGAGCGATCAATCCATTTGGCGCATCGCCAATGAGATCAGTGAACCCGATCTATTTCGCCGTTAGACTCGAAGGAAAAATCTATCAAAGTCTGTAAAACTCGGCGGTTGGTGGAAATTATCAGCGCACCACCAACCATGTTGGTGACCTCGACAGAGACCGTGGTTGGGATCTCTACATGGACTTTAAGCTTTGCTAAATTCGTTGAGAAGACAAGACAATCGGCGTGCCGCCGATTGAATGGACGAACATGGCTAATATCGCCGAATCGAGAGAACTGGACGGTTGCTCCATGCATGAGGTTGAAAATTCCACTCTCATTCACTTTCTCTCTCAATTTTTCCTCTTCAAAAACTCACAGCAGCACTTTAACATTTTATTTCTTGCATTTTTAGAGTATTTTAGCAGTTGAATTGTGCTCAGATTTGGATTACATTACTGCATAGCATCTCATAACAATTTTATCGACATCAAAGGTTGGTAATTCAAACTCCGTATTTATTTCTTTGGGATTATACTCATTTACATAATATGAATCATTGCCGAGTCTCTCTAAGTTAATTGAAGTACATACATTCTCAATGTTTTCTCAACAACTCTTGTTTAAATGGTAAAATGTCACTCGACTGTTCTCTGAATTGAATTAATTTACTATGGGAGTATGAAGTTGATGTGGGTCCTTGCTAACTTAGTGTTGTAGAGGCTTAAATTTTGTAATCAGGGGTTGCAGTGTTCGATTTGATAGAAATTGTTTGAAAATAGACACATTTGGTTGTTTTGCGAGATGAGTATAGCTCGTTGAACTGTTTGGCGGTTCGCCTAACGTCCCCATTTCGCCTTTAATTTAATGCCAAATGTGTGACTCTGTAACTCTTGCTGACCAAGTTTAGGTCACAGAATATATTTGGTGACTCACCAAAAGCTTTTTGTTCATCATTATGTCGACACCCTTGAACTCTTTGCACGCTATTTTTGGCGAATCGCCTAAGTGGAGGAGCACTTAACCAACTGGTTTGGCGAAATAACTCTACACTCGAAACTTCCCTGCACCTGTTTAAATACTGTCTAACTTTTTCTATAAGACTTTTGCAGAAATATCTAGACCAAAGGTCGCAGGGAGACATATGATACCCCGACATATAAGAGCACGAGATTTCAAATAGACGAAAAGGTAGTAGGATTGGCCAAAGAAAGAAGAGAGAGTAAGACAACAAGTTCCAACAGGAGGGTCCGCATTGATCACACTATTCCTTCGTGGAAGCGTGGAATCTACATGGCTATAAAGTCTTTTTTGGCGAGCCATGACGTGGAATCTTGTTTGACTTTAGTGTCGATGCCCTGTGTGATGAGCTTACCTTAAACCATGCATGAATACACCTAGAATTTGCTCGGTAGTCCGATTGATTAAGTAGGGCTTGCTCTTGAGATGATCTTAGGCAGCTTTCGAAGTGTGTGAGCCAATTTGACATATACATCTCTTGTGACCATCCTTGTGAGTGTGCGAACCTCACCCTTTCAGCCTATCCTTCTTTTGAAGAAACTTGATGAAACTTTGACCTTTCTTCATCCACTACCTATAATCCTCTTGAGATGTTTTAGTTAATAGTCAACTTAAGCCAAAAGCCTAAGTTGGGGGTGTGGTATAAAGGGAAAAGATTAAATCAAGAATTGCTAGAAGAAGTCTCTCTTAACCCATGGTATTGTAAAACAAAATGGAAACCCTCCATATAAAAAAAATAAGACAAGAAAGAGAAAAGAAAAGAAATGAAAAAGAAAGTGGTGAAATAAAAGTATGAAAGAAATTGGGTTTCCAAGCAATACATTGAGAGTAAATAATAGTATGACTTCTAAAGCACTAGAATAAAAATTGATGAAGGAAGAAAAGAAGGATGTGTTGAGAGCACCACATTGAGACCATACTTTAGCACTCAACCCCATAACAAGCCTTGAAAAGACCTTTTTTGATCTTGAATGAGCCTAAACGAAGGTTGATTGAAAAGTAAGGGTAAACCTATGGGTGAAAGCATGCATTGTCTTCCTCTTTTTTAGTGTGAGTGTTGTATCTGATTCCTGATCTTAAATTGGTGAACCTTTGTGTGTGAATATGGAATCATCGTTTGTGTGAGGGCATTTAGACACTTTTGTAGAGCTTGTACTTGCATTTGAAGGAACTATTTCAAGAATCAGAATCTTTGATAATGTTGTGTCACTAGTTGAATCTTTGAGTACACAATTGATCTTTGCATGAGTTGTTTGAGTCTTGTTGTGTATGTTCATGATTGAATCTTGTGTAGAACTATTTGAGACATCCTATTTGAATTTGCTGAACTTGAGTTTTACATGAGGACAAGAAAAATTTTAAGTTGGGGGTGTTGATGAGTCTTCAGATTGGACTCATTTAGGGCTTTATTTTAATAGAAATAGTGTCCTGAAATGCTTATATTATCCAAATGTCTGATGAAAATGCTTAAGTTTCAGGTATATGAAGTTTTAATTGAAGCATGGACACTTAGGAGCAAAAACGAACAAAAATGGTGAAGACAACAAAGAGAATGAAGATTGAGCATCGCCACACACACTCTACGAATCACTGAAGGGATAATTCGCCCTTTGTTCAAATACGTGAAACCCTAAAGGAAGAGGATCAAAAGGCGAAGAAAATAGTAGTCGTTGCGTCGTTGATCAGTTCTAGGAAGCAAAAATATAACCGCCCAATGATCCAAAGCACAAAGATGCTGAAGGCGAGAATGAAAATGTGATGAACCAGATGATGGGCGAATCGCTGAGTCGATGGTGATTCTCACAAACCTTGCCGAATGATCCGCCGCAGCACTTAATATTAAAACTATAAACACTAGCCTTAGCTGCTATTTTGAGGAATCCGAACATAATTATAATTTTTGGACTTTAAACTTAGCTTTTAAATTTTTTCTCTCTAGTTTGGAGAGGGTTTTCGGAAGACTTGAAGAAAGGAGTTCATCTTCCCCAAATTGGAAGTGGGTCTTCTCTATTCTTCTTCATTTTCTTAAATCAAGGTTTAATTTCTTGTACCCACTAGATTTCGTTATCATTTTAGGTATAATTGCTTATTTTTTTATGTGTATCTAAAAACCCGCATTCTTGGGGTGTGATTTAGCAAATATGTGTTGATATTATTATTGAGTCTTGTTTGCTGATAGGTAAGATGTACTTTAACGGTGATTTCAGCTACTAGTTGTGGTTTAATTTAATGGGTTTGTAGTTGCAAATACAAAACCACTCATGTGTTTTCGGCTTGCTCGAGAGAGAGGTCACGAAACCAAAACTGCTAGACTGATTGCCTAATAAGTGGGTTGACATGAGGCTCAGCCCGAGAGGGTGAGCCCTATTCCCTTATCCTAACATTCAGCTCGAGAGAGTGAGTGGGGTAAGGCGCATGATGGCATTCATGCGGCAAACGGGTCTACGAGAGGAAACCTTTTCAAACGGGGAAAGTTGCTCGAGAGAGAACTTATTTTTATCTAAAGTTTAGCCTAGTCACTATTATCTTGCAATTTTCCTATTGAAAGCATGAACCCAAGGATTTATATTAACTTGTATTGCGGTCACACCCCAGTAATATTTCCCCATACTTGATTTTTTTATTATTTTCGCAGTTTTTAGTACTTGTGACAAGCCCCCATCGATATTTGACACTTTTGTGTCACCCTCTTGATTTACTTCGCTTTTGTTCATAAATTTCTTTAACTACAACTAACTAGAAAAGTAGATTCTAATTAGGTACCATCTTCACTACCAATCCCTTGAGACACGACGCCAACCCTTGGTTGGGTTACTATACTATTGCACGATCGTAGGCACTTGCATCAGAAGTTGTGTCGTTAATTACGAAAACATCAAATGGCGCCGGTGTCGGGGAATGCTGTCACATGAAGATATAGTTTTGTAGAGTCTTTGATCTCTTTAGTATAGGTTTTACTAATTTTACTTTTAGTTTTGTTTTTCTTTAATTTGTCATTTTAGGTAACTATGTTGGAACAAAGTAGCGGCAAGTTAGCCGAGGTGGACCAAGAAGTCAAGGGCGACTTCATGCTGACTGTACTGGCAACTGAACTTAGTAACTTAACCACTAAGATATCTGGGTGGAAAGCCAGTGCAAACTGAATGGTAGGTGCATAGTCTCCTACGAGAAAACACGTATTGCTAACAATGAAAGTAAACGTGTTGAAGACACGCTACTGATCATTCTCCGAAAACTCCATGAGCAAAATAGAATCATCGAATGGATGAAGGAAAAAGTCAAAGTGTTACATCAGATGATTGGCTCATACTTCAGATCCATTCACCTAATCGAGACCTTCACATAAAATGTGGTGACTCATTCCGACCCAACAAAGAAAAGGGGAACTCCTAGTGGGTCAACCCCAAGGATTGGAACGTGAATGAGGACTCGCGTCGTGCCACAAAGATAACTAAGGCACTGCTTGGGAGGCAACCCAAAACCCTCTAAGTATATTTTATCTCTTAGTAGAATAATGGTGTGTTATTTGTACACGTTAAAGTAAGGGAGGTTCTTGAAGAAGTGCATTGATATGAGAGATCAATCCAGTTAGCGCATCCCCAATGAGATCGGCGAGCCCAATCTGTTTCGCTATTAGGCTCAAAGGCAAAATCTATCAAAGTGTGTAATATTCGGTGGTCGGTGAAAATTATTGGCGCACCACCGACCATGTTGGAGACCTCGACGGAGACCGTCGTTGGGATTTCTACATGGACTTCAGGCTCTGCTAAATTCAGTGAGAAGACAAGATAGTTGGCGTATCGCCCATCGAATGGAAGAACTTGGCCAATATCGCCGAATCGACATAACTGGACTGGCGCTGCAAGCAAGATGTTGGAAAGTCCATTCTCTTTCACTATCTCTCACTTTTTCCTCTTCACAAACTCATACCAGCACTTTATCTTTTTATTTCCTACATTTTTAGAGTATTTTAGTTGTTGAATTGTACTCAGATTTGGATTACATTGTTGCCTAGCATCTCATAACATTTTAATAGTCATCACAGGTTGGTAATTCAAACCCCGTATTTATTTCTTCGAGATTGTACTCATTTGCATAGTATGAATCGTTGGCGAGTCTCTTCGAATTGATTGAAGTACATACATTATCAATTTTTGCTCAGCAATTCTGGTTTAAATGGTAGAATCTCGTTTGACTGTTCTTTGAATTGAATTAATTTACTATGGGAGTATGAAATTGTTGTGGATCCTTCCTAACTTGGTGTTGTAGAGGCTTAAATTATGTTATCTGGGGTTGCAGGGTTGAATTTGATAGAAATGGGTTGAAAATAGACACGTTTGGCTGTTTGGCGAGTTGAGTATAGCTCGCCGAATTTCTCGGTGGTTCGCCTAACGTCCCATTTCACCTTTAATTTAATGTCAAATGTGTATCGACTCTGTAACTCTTGGGGACCAAGTTTAGGTCGCAGAAAGCTTTTTGTTCATCAGTATGTCTACACCCTTGAACACTCTGCACGCTATTTTCGGCCAATCGCCTAAGTGGAGGAGCATTTAACCAACTGGTTTGTCGAAATAACTCTACACTGGAAACTACCCTGCACCTATTTAAATACTGTCTAACTTTTTCTCTTTGGCTTTTGCAGAAATGGCTAGGCCAAATGTCGCAGGGAGAGACATAACACCCTAACATATAAGAGCACGAGATTTCAAAAGAGACAAAAAGGTAGCAGGATTGGCAAATCAAAGAAGAGAGAGTAAGACAACAAGTTCCAACATGAGGGTCCCCATTGATCCCACTATTCCTTTAGTGTTGATGCCTTGTGTGATGAACTTACCTTGAACCATGCATGAATACACCTAGAATTTACTCTGGTAGTATGATTGATTGAGTAAGGCTTGCTCTTGAGATGATCTTAGGCAGCTTTCAAAGTGTGTGAGCCAATTTGACATATATCTCTCTTGTGACCTCCCATATGAGTGTGTGAACCTCTCTTGAGCATCCTTTGAGCCTATCCTTCTTTGGAAGAAGCTTGATGAAACTTAGCCCTTTCTTCATCCACAACCTATAATCATCTTAAGATGTGTTTAGTGAATAGCCCACTTAGACCAAAAACCTAAGTACGGTGTGTGGTATAAAGGGAAAAGAAGAAATCAAGAAGTGCTAGAAGAAGTCTCTCTTAACCTATGGTATTGCAAAACAAAATTGAAAACCTCCATAGTAAAAAAAAAAAAAAAGAAAAGAAAAGACATGAAAAAGAAAGTGGTGAAATAAAAGTACGAAAGAAATTGGGTTTCCAAGGAATATATGAAGAGTGAATAATAGGATGACTTCTAAAGCACTAGAACAAAAATTGATGAAGGAAGAAAAGAAGGATGCGTTGAGAGTGCCACATCTCATGAGGATGAAAGTCACTGAGCCTAAATGACCATACATTTGCACTCAGCCCCATTACAAGCCTTGAAAAAACCTTTTTTTTATCTTGAGTGAGCCGAATCAAAGGTTGATTGGAAAATAAGGGAAAACCTATGGGTGAAAACATGCATTGTGTTCCTCTTTTTTATTGTGAGCGTTGCATCTGATTCCTGATCTTAAATTGGTTAACCTTTGTGTGTGAATATGGAATCATTGTTTGTGTGAGGGCATTTAGAAACTTTTGTTGAACTTGCACTTGCATTTGAAGAAAGTATTGCGAGCATGGCAATCTTTGATAATGGTATGTCACAACTTGAATCTTTGAGTACACAATTGTTCTTTGCATGAGTAGTTTGAGTCTTGTTGTGTATATTCATGATTGAATCTTCTGTAGCACTGTTTGAGGCAACCTATTTGAACTGCTGAAGTGTAGTTTTTACTTGAGGACAAGCAAAAGTTTAAGTTGGGGGTGTTCACGAGTCCTCAGATTGGACTCATTTAGGGCTTTATTTTAAAAGAAATAGTGTCCTAAAATGCTTATTTTATCTCAATTTCTTATGGAAACGTTTAAGTTTTAGGTATTTGAAGTTTTACTAGAAGCATGGACACTTAGGCACAAAAAGGAACAAAAAGGCTGAGGAGAACGAAGAGGATGAAACCTGAGCTTTGCCAAACGCACTCGGCGAATCGCCGAAGGGATAATTTGCCTTTTGTTCCAATACGTGAAACCCTGAAGGAAGAGGATCAAAAGGCGAAAAGAGTAGTCGACGCGTCACTGATCAGTTCCGCGAAGCATAAATATGCCTCCCAATGATCCAAAGAACAAAGATACTGAAGGAAAGAATGAAAATGTGATGAACCAAATGATAGGCGAATCGCCGAGTCGATGGTGATTCTCACAAACCTCGCCGAATGATCCGCCACAACACTTAATATGAAAACTATAAATACTAGCCTTAGCTGCTATTTTGAGGGATCCAAACATAATTATAATTTTTAGACTTTAAACTTAGCCTTTACATTTTTTTTCTCTCTAGTTTGGCGAGTGTTTTTGGAAGACTTGAAGAAAGGAGTTCATCTTCCCCATATTGGAAGTGGGTCTTCTATATTCTTCTTCCTTTGCTTAAATGAAGGTTTAATTTCTTGTACCCATTAGATTTCATTATCATTTTAGGTATAATTGCCTATTTATTTATTTGTGGCTAAAAACGCCGCATTCTTGGGGTGTGATTTAACAAATATGTGTTGATATTATTGTTGGGTCTTGTTTGCTGATAGGTTAGATGTACTTTAATGGTGATTTCACCTAGTGGTTATGGTTTAATTTAATGGGTTTGTAGTTGCAAATACAAAACCACCCATTTGTTTTCGGCTTGCTCAAGAGAGAGGTCACGAAACCAAAACCTCTAGACTGATGGCCTAATAATTGGGTCGATATTAGGCTCAGCCCGAGAGGGTGAGCCTAGTCCCTTATCCTAACACTCAGCTAGAGAGAGTGAGTGGGGTAAGGCGTAGGATGGCATTCATGCGGAAAATGGGTGTACGAGAGGAACCCATTTGAAACGGGGAAAGTTGCTCGAGAGAGAAGTTATTTCCATCTAAAGATTAGCCTAGTCACTATTATCTTCTAAATTTCCTACTGAAAGCATGAACCCAACAATTTATAGTAACTTGTATTGCGGTCACATCCTAAGAATATTTCCCCATAGTTGAGTTTCTTGTTATTTTAACTAATTTTACTACTTGTGACAAACCCCCATCGATATTTGACATTTTTGTGTCACCCTCGTGATTTACTTCGCTATTATTCATAATTTCTTTAACTACAACTAAATAGAAAACAAGATTCTAATTAGCTAGCATCTTCACTACCGCTCCCTTGGGACACTACCCCAACCCTTGGTTGGGATACTATACTATTGCACGATCGTAGACACTTACATCAGAAATTGTGTCGTTGATTACGCAAACATCAAAATGGTGCCGCCACCTGGGAGTGGTGTCACGTGAAGATGTAGTGTTCTAGAATTTTTGTTCTCTTTAGTATAGTTTTTACTAATTTTACTTTTAATTTTGTTTTTCTTTAAATGTCGTTTTAGGTAACTATGTTGGAACAAAGTAGCGGCAAGTTAGGCGAGGTGGACCAAGAAGTCGAGGGTGACTTCATGCGACTTCACTGGTAACTCAACTGAGTAACTTAACCACCAAGATATCTGAGGTGGAAATCTAGTGCAAACTGAATGGAAGGTGCATACTCTCCCAAAAGAAAACACGTTTTGCAGACAATGAAAGTTAACATGTTGAAGACACGTTGCTGTTCATTCTCCGAAAGCTCCATGACCAAGATAGAATCATCGAATGGATGAAGGAGAATGTCGAAGCGTTACATCAGATGATTGCCTCACACTTTAGATCTATTCACCAGATCGAGACACTCATCAGTCACGTGTGGCCTCATTCCGACCCAACAAAGAAAAGGCGAACTCCTAGTAGGTCAACCCCAAGGTGCTTGAAGAAGTGCATGGATGAGAGCGATCAATCTAGTTGGCACATCGCCAATGTGATTAGCGAGCCCAATTTGTTTCCCTGTTAAAGTCAAAGGGAAAATATCTTGAAGTCTTTAAAACTTGTCGGTTGGTGGAAATTATCAGCGCACCACCAACCATGTTGGCGACCTCGACAGAGACCGCCGTTAGGATCTCTACATGGACTTCAGGCTCTGCTATATTCGGTGAGAAGACTAGACAGTCGGCGTGCTGCCAATTGAATGGACGAATATGGCTAATATCGCCGAATCGACAGAATTAGACGGTCACTGCGAGCAAGAGGTTGAAAAGTCCATTCTCATTAACTCTCTCTCACTTTTTCCTCTTCAAAAACTCACGCTAGAACTTTAGCTTTTTATTTCTTGCATTTTAAGAGTATTTTAGTTGTTGGATTGTGCTCGGATTTGGATTACATTGCTGCCTAGCATCTCATAAAATTTTAATCGGCATCAAAGGTTGGTAATTCCAATGTCGTATTTATTTCTTCGAGATTTTACTCATTTGCATAACATGAATCGTTGGTGAGTCTCTCTGAGTTGATTGAAGTACATACATTCTCGATTTCTGCTCAACAACTCTTGTTTCAATGGTAGAATCTCGCTCTTCTATTCTTTGAATTGAATTAATTTACCATGGGAGTATGAAATTGATGTGGGTTCTTGCTAACTTACTGTTGTAGAGGCTTAAATTTCGTTATCAGGGGTTGCGGGGTTGGATTTCATTGAAATGGGTTGAAAATAAACACGTTTGGCTGTTTGGCGAGTTGAGTATAGCTCGCCGAACTGCTTGGCGGTTCGCCAACGTCCACATTTTGCCTTTAATTTAATGCGAAATGTGTATCGACTCTGTAACTCTTGGCGACCAAGTTCAGGTCAATGAATATATTCGGCGACTCAGCGAAAGCTTTTTGTTCATCTTTATGTCTACACCCTTGAACTCTCTGCACGCTATTTTTGGTGAATCGCTTAAGTGGAGAAACACTTAACCAACTGGTTTGGCGAAATAATGCTACACTTGAAACTTCTCTGCACCTGTTTAAATACTGTCTAACTTTTTCTCTAAGGCTTTTGCAGAAATGGCTAGACCAAAGGTCGCTGGGAGAGACATGCCACCCCGACATATAAGAGCACGAGATTTCAAAAGAGTCGAATAGGTAGCAGGATTGGCCATAGAAAGAAGAGAGAATAAGACAGAAAGTTCCAGCAGGAGGGTACCCATTGATCCCACTATTCCTTCGTGGAAGCATGATTCTACAGAGCTATAAACTTTCTTTTGGTGAGCCATGACGTAGAGAGAATGGTTGCTTCGAACATTGCTACAGAAGCTAGGGCAAATGAATACAATGAGAACCATAATGACAATCCGGGGACCATGATCGAATTTCAGGCTAATGCATCAGGTAACAATGCCCCGACAGATGGAGCAAACATGTAGACAGGATCCCTTCTTTACCTCTTTCTCTGTTTTTTCTTTATTTTAACTGTGGGATACTTATTACTTGCACTTGAGGACAAACACATTTATTGTGTTGGGGTGAGGCTCACCTTGTTTGCTTGATATGGATATTTGTGTTTTTGTGTACAGTTGGGTTGTCTGTTTTTTAATTATATTAAATGCTGCTTTTTGTGGATGTTTGAGCTTGTAGCTCCTTTAAGTTTTTAAATTGCAAAACGATTTTGACCATTCCGAAAATTTTTGATTTTTTGAAAATTTTGCCACCTCTTGTGATGAAACTGGATGTTCTAGTAAAAATTTGAGTGTCGGTTTCACACACATACCGATGACTTGAATAGTGCTCTCAATCGAACAAACATGAATGTGCGGCTATAACTGGACCAAATGAAGTTGCTGAAACGACCCCAAAAATGCCCAAAAATGTGCTTCGGAAACACCTATAATTGTAATTTCCACATATCTCAAAATCCGTTTCGTTTATCGAAAATCCGACTTCATATTCTTGTTTAGGGGGTCAAATTGAGTGGGAAATGGGTCTAACCCAAATTTTAGAGCAACCGTATCAAAATCCAAAATTTCCAAGTGAAGCCTTTTTCGAGGGTCTACTTTGGAGGGTCATATCT
>JAJONQ010013563.1:0-21127 GCA_036250385.1 Solanum microdontum
TAGGACCCCCGTGAAGTATGAGTGTGTAGTTGGAAATTCGGCTATAGGTTGGGGGGGCTTTTGGCCATTTTCTCAAAAAAATTTGGGTGCTCTAAGGCGCCATATTCATGGGCTAATTAACACATGAAAAATAGAGGAATTTGTGTAATTCCTAAAAAAGGGCTTGTAAATGCTGAAATATGCGTTAAAAATGGTGTGAGTATATGTAATGGTTTCCCAATTAATTGCGGAGGTCGTTATAACGTTTTTTCAGAAAAATTATTTGGGTGCTCCGAGACGCCAAATCCATGGGCTATGACACGAAAAAAATGAAGAATTTGAGTAATGCCTAAAGAGGGCATGTAAATGCAGAAATAAGCGTTAAAAAATTTGTAAGTATACATAGTGGTTTCCAAACTCATTACGGAGGTCTTCATAAGGTTTTTTCTGAAAAATTTTTAGGTGCTTTAAGGCGCCAGATCCATGGGCTAATATATATGAAAAATTGGAAAATTTAGAGATTCCTATAAAAAGGCTTGTAAATGCGGAAATGGGCATTAAAATGGTGTGAGTATGCGTGAAGGTTCCTCAATCATTACGAAGGTCCTAATAAAGTTTTTTGAGAAAAAAAATTTGGATGCTCCGGGCGCCAGATCCATGGGCTAATTTAACACACGAAAAATTGGAGATATTGGGGAATTCTGAAGAAAAGGCTTGTAAATGCAGAAATGAGCGTTAAAAAAATTGTGTGAGAATACATGAAGGTTCCCCAACTCATTACGATGGTCCTCATAAAGTTTATTGAGAAAAAAAATTTGGGTGCTCCAGGCGCAAGATCCATGGGCTAATACACACGAATAATTGGGAAATTTGGGCGATTTTTAAAAAAGGGCTTGTGAATACAAAATTGAGCGTTAAAAAAAATGGTGTGAGAATACGTGAAGGTTCCCCAACACATTGCAAAGGTTTTCATAAAGTTTTGTGAGAAAACAAATTTGGGTGCTCCAGGCGCTAGATCAATGGCCTGATACACACGAAAAATCAAGGAATTTAGGGGATTCTTTAAAAAGGCCTTGTAAATGCGGAAATGAGCGTTAAAAATGGTGCGAGTATACGTGAAGGTTCACCAACCTATTACAAAGGTCCTCATAAAGTATTTTGAGGAAAAAAGTTTGGGTGTTTCGGGTGCCAGATCTCTGGGCTAATACACAAAATAATCTAGAAATTTGGGCGATTCGTAAAAAAAAGCTTGTAAATGTGGAAATGAGCGTTAAAAATGGTGTGAGTATACATAAAGTTTCCCCAACTCATTACAGATATCCTCATACAATTTTTTGAGGAAAAAAAATCTGGACACTCTGGGTGCCAGATCCATGAGCTAATACACATGAAAAAAGGCCTTGAAATGCGGAAATTGACTTTAAAAAAATGGTGTGAGTATACGTGAAGCTTCCCAAATTCATTACGGTGGTCCTTATAACGTTTTTTTTTAAAAATTGGGTGCTCCGGGCGCCAGATCCATGTGTTAATGCACACGAAAAATAAGGAAATTTGGGCGTTTCTTAAAAAAGAGCTTGTAAATGCGAAAATGGGAGTTAAAAAAATTGGTGTAAGTATAATTGAAGATTCCCCAACTCATTACGGAGGTCCTCATAAAGTTTTTTGTGAAAAAAGTTTGGGTGCTCGGGGCGCCAGATCCATAGGCTAATACACTCAAAAAATTGGGGAATCGCTCTTAAAAAATGGTTTGTAAATGTGGAAATAGGCGTTAAAAAAATGGTGTGACTATGCGTGAAGGTTCCCTAACTCATTGCGGGGATCCTCATAAACTTTTTTGATAAAAAAATATTGGTTGCTCTGGCCGCCAGATCTATGGGCTAATACACATGAAAAATTGGGAAATTTGATCGATTATTAAAAAAGGGCTGGTAAATGCGGAAATGAGCATTAAAAAATGGCGTCAGTTTACGTGAAGGTTCCCAACTCATTTAGGAAGTCCTCATAAAGCTTTTTGAGAAAAAGAATTTAGGTGCTCCGGGCGCCAGATCTATTGGCTTAACACACGAAAAATCAGGGATTTTATGTGATTCTTAAAATGGGCTTCTAAATGCGAAATAGGCATTAAAAATGGTGTCAGTATATGTGAAGGTTCTCCAACTCAATACGGATCCCTGGGCTAATACATATGAAAAAGTTGGCAATTTGGGCGATTCTTAAAAGGGTCTGTAAATGCGAAAATGGGCGTTAAAAATGGTGTGAGTAGACGTAAAGGTTCTTCAACTCATTACGGAGGTCCTCCTAAACTTTTTTGAGAAAAAAAATTCGAGTGCTCTGGCCGCCAGATCTATATGCTAATACACACGAAAAATCAAGAAATTTGAGAGATTATTAAAAAAGGGCTTTTAAATGCTGAAATGAGAGTTAAAAATGGTGTGAGTATATGTGAAGATTCCAAAATTTATTACGAAGGTCCTTATAAAGTTTTTTGAGAAAACAATTATGGGTTCTTCAGGCGTCAGATCCATGGGCTAATACAAACGAAAAAATAGGGAATTTGGGCGATTCTTAAAAAAAGACTTGTAAATGCAAAAATAGACGTTGAGTATTCGTGAAGGTTACCCAAATCATTACGGAGGTACTCATGAAGTTTTTTGAGAAATTTTTTTTGGGTGCTCCGAACGCTAGATCCATTGGCATTAACACATGAAAAATTGAGGAATTTGGGCGATTCTTAAAAAAGGCTTGTATATGCAGAAATTGGCATTAAAAAAATGGTATGAGTATATGTAAAGGTTACTCAACTCATTACGGAGGTCTTCATAAAGTTTTTTGAGAAAAAAATTTGGGTGCTTCGGGCACTAGATCAGTGGTCTAGTATACATGAATAATCGAGAAATTTGGGGGATTTTAAAAAAAAAGACTTTTTGTTGCGGAAATAGGTGTTAAAAAAATTGTGTGAGTATACGTTAAGGTTCTCCAACTCATTACAGAGGTCCTTATAAAGTTTTTAGAGAAAAAAAATTGTATCGACCTGTTTTTGTTGTTACAGAAAAGCCAACATGGGAAAATTTGGGGCCGAATTTTTTTTTTTGTAGTATTTGAATTTTTCCAACCTAATCCAGATTCGAATGAAATTGAAGTCTTTAAGGTGTAGGAAAATCTGGTAACAATCGGGTGATTTATTTATAATTCTGGTTATATGAGTGGTTAGATAACTCGTTAAGAAATCTGTACGACTTTACAAAATTAAATTTGAGAGAGTAGAACTCCCGAAATCAATCTTAGCTGAAAGGTATTTTCTGAGCGTCGTGGGTTTGAGGTGTGTTGTGAAATGAGGATTTTAGAATTCTTTGAATAACTCTCTATTTCGTTTAACCCTCTTTGGTGGGGATTTTTATCGCTTTGGCGGGGCCGCTGTAGCGGGGTGGTGGCCACTGTGGCAGGCTCTATGCGACTTAAGATCGTTAATAAACCCTAAACGACCTTATTATGCACTTTTCGACTTTTAGAGCTAAAGAACGAACCCCAGGCGACTCCTACTAATTTTTCACCATTCTTGAGGCTAAAAGTAAGCTTTTCACTCCCCGAATCCATTTTTCGATCCGTATAACGTAATAGAATGAGTGAATATTGTTGGGAAAGGGTTTTGTTATAGATTCTATGGTGGAAACAACCTTAATTTGGATAATTGAGATCATGAGTTTGATCTAGGGTTCATAGAATTG
This sequence comes from Solanum microdontum, assembly GCA_036250385.1. Lineage (NCBI taxonomy): Eukaryota > Viridiplantae > Streptophyta > Magnoliopsida > Solanales > Solanaceae > Solanum > Solanum microdontum. The sequence continues at coordinate 3,705 of JAJONQ010013563.1, forward strand.
TTAGTAATTCGGGTAATTAGTGATTATATTTTTATTCCTGATGTTTGTGTAATCAACGACACAACTTCTAGTACGAGTGTCTACGATCATGCAATAGTATAGTAACCCAACTAAGGGTTGGGATCGTGTCCCAAGGGAGCGATTTTGAGAATTAATTGACAAATAAAATTTGTTCTAACTAGTCATAGCTAAAAATATTAACGATTAAAAGCATTGTAAATTAAAAGGGATGACACAAAAGTGTCAATTAGCAAATGGGGGTTTTGTCACAAGTAAGCAAAAATAACAAAATAAACAAAGATTTCTAAATAATGAGAGGGGATTCTTGGGATGTGACCGGAATACGGGTTAATCTAAATCATTGGGTACATGCTTTTGATAGAAAATTTATAGACAATAGTGACTAGGCTAAGCTTTACATGGGAATAAATTCTCTCTTGAGCAACTTACCCCGTTTCAAATGGGTTCCTCTCAGACACCCATTTGCCACATGAAGACCAGCCTATGGCTTACCCCACTTACTCTCTCGAGCTGAGTGTTAGGATATGGGACTAGGGTTCACTCTCTCGAGCTGAGTGTTAGGATATGGGACTAGGGTTCACACTCTTGAGCTGAACCTCATGTTGACCCACTCCTTAGGCCATTAATTTAGTAGTCTTGGTTTCACGACTTCTCTCTCGAGCAAGCTGAAAACACTTAAATAAACTTGTATTTGCAAATACAAAATTGTTAGATTCAACCACAACTACTAGACGAAATCACCATTAAACTACATCTAATCTATCAGCAAGCAAGACCCAACAACAATCTTAATCCATATTCACAAAATCACACCCCAAGAACTGGGGTTTTAAGCCACACATCAGGAGATAGAAATTTATACCTAAATGAGTTTGCATTCAAATGGGTATGAAGATTTAAGTCTTGTTACAGGCCAAGATTGAAGAATCCAAGAGATCCAAGTCTAAATCCTTGGAGATGAAATCCTCTTCTTCTTCAAGTTTTCAAAACCTTTTCAAACTCAGAGAAAAAAATAAAAAGTACTAAAAATTATATTAATTTGTTCCAAACTTGAAAATCTGATACTAAAATCCAATCTCTCAACGGGTATTCATAGTTTTCACAAATATGTGTTGTAGCGGATTATTTGGTGACATTAGTCGGTATCACTGATCAAATCGGCGATTCGCTCTTTGGTGTAGTTCATCGCCGTCTTGCACCATCCTTCAACATCGTCGTGCTCTGGGTCAATGAGCGACATGGTACTGCCTCTCAGAACTGTTCGGCGATGCGCCAACTGCTTCCTTTTTCCGCCGACTTAATCCTTTCTTTCTGGGCTCAGCACACTGGAACAAAAGGTGAATATGCGATCTGTTGGCGATTCGCCGAATGGGTTCGGCGATTCGCGGATCTTCATTTCTTCGTTCTTTCGGCTTCTTTTTGCTCCTTTTTGCTAAGTAGTGTCCATGCTTTGCCTCAAACTTCAAATACCTGAAACTTAGAGGTTTTGATCATATATCGGGATAAAACATGCATTTGAGGACACAATTTCTATTAAAATGTAATCCTAAATGAGTCAAATTTGTGGACTCATCAACACCTCCAACTTAAACTTTTGATTGTCCTCAAGCAAACTCAAGTTCAATCGTTAAAAAAGGGTGTCCTAAATAGTGTTGCACAAGATTCAATCATGAATGCACACAACAAGACTCAATTTACTTATGCAAAGATCAAATGTGTACCCAAAGATTCAAGTTGTGACACACCAATATCAAAAAATCTCATGCACACAATACTTGCTTCAAATGAAAGTTCAAGCTCAACCAAAGTGTTCAACTGCCCTCACACAAGGAATGATTCCATATTCACACACAATGGTTTGCAATTTAAAGTTTCAGAATCAAATGCAACACTCACTCTCTCAAAGAAGAACACAATGCATGCTTTCACCTATAGGTTTGCCCGTATTTTCCAATCAACGTTTGTTTCAGCTCTCTGAAGATCAAAAAGGTCTTTTCAAGGCTTGTAATGGGGCTGAGTGCCAAGGTATGGTCATTTAGGCTCAGTGACTTTCATCCTCATGAAATGTGGTGCTCACGACACTTCTTTTCCTCTTCTTTCATCTTTTTCTTTAGTGGTTTAGGGAGACTTTTCTTGCACTCGTTGATTTTCCCTCGTCTTTTCACCACACCCCCAACTTAGGCTTTTCCTAAGTTGGTTATTCAATCAACCACATCTTTATGAGGATTATGGGTAATGGATAAAGAAAGGTTATGATTTTATCAAGTTTCTTCCAAAGAAAGGTAAGGCTTAGAGCTGTCAATATGGGCTTGGCCCGCTAGGTCGGCCCAACCCAACTCTTGAATTAAATGGGGTTGGGCTTAATTTTTTCAGCCCATTTAGAAACGAGGCTTTTTAGCCCAGCCTCATTTGGCTCGCTGTCCTCGTAGGCCCAACTCACAAGTAAGGCTCAAGGGGTGTTAAAGAGAGGTTCACACATTTACAAGGTTGGTCACAAAAGCAGTATATGTCAAGTTGGCTCACACTCTTCAAAGTTGCCTAAGATCATATCAAGAGATAGCATCACTTAGTTGACCGGACCAATGGGGAAAATTCTAAGATTTATCATACATGGTTCAAAGTAAGCTCATCACACTAGGCATTGACACAATAGTCAAACAAGACTCTACACTTTCGCTAGTGTGCAATGATCATTACAAGAGACTCAAATTGATAACAGGCTAGTTACAACGAGATGCAAAAAGTTCACATATTGTCTATGTAACTTCATTTGGCCTCATCGTAGCCGTACATTCATGTTCGTTCGATTGAGAGCACTATTCAAGTCAGCGATATTGATCAGAATTGAGACTTAAATTTTGCGAATTAACAGCCACATTCAACACACAAGAGGTGACGAATTTTTTTTTGAACGGATCAAAATCAAAATCATTTTGGAATTGCAAATAAAAGGAGCCCTAAGCTCAAACATTCACAACAAACGGAGCTGGTCCTTCTGGAAGTCACTCTAGGCACTGATGCCCAAACAAATGGAGCGACTACTTAAACATGATCCCCTCTTTACCTCCCTTTTTGTCTTTCTTCATTTTACCTTTCAGATATTGTTTTATTTGCATTTGAGGACAAATTGTTTTTGTTTGTGGTGGGATGAGGCCCACCTTTGTGTGCTATGACGTTCGTGTTTTGTTTATATTTGGGTTGTTCTGCTTTGAAAATGTGACCTCTATCATAATTGCTTCCATCTCGGTTAGGTTTTCATCTGCATCTCTCTCAGTCTCCTCATGCATCTCTTCATCAATTTCTGCTTCTAACTCAGGATCGGTTGTCTGCTCCACTCTATTCCCGTGTCCAGTGGTGGTCTGAGGCATCTCAGGTGCGTCTGGAATTTCCACTGTTCCAAAGACCATGGATACATCAGTGGACTTCAGGTGGTTTATATCTTTTCGCAGCTCAACAATGGCAGCTTTTAAAGCAGTCACTTCCTCTGTGGCCCTTTGTTTGTGCTCACACACTGTTATCCTGGCCGCCAGGGCATCAATGATAGTCCTCAGAGGTGTCACAGCATCAGCTAGGGTAGTTTGGATCATGCTAGGAACAGAGGCCTCTAAACTAGCAGCCCGACGGTTAGCAGAAAAGGCAAGTTATCCCATCTGGAGTAGGGAAGCATGGGTGAGTAGAGGTAGAGAAATAGCAGCAACAACAGTGAGTCTAGAAGACCTTGTAGCAACAGAAGAGTCTGGAGGTGCCTCTGCATGTGATGATTCTGTGTTTACTAACTCTACCAATGCTGCCTTCTTCCTTTCTTCTTGATCCTTAAGTTACTTGGCTTCGATCCTTCGGATATCAGTAGAGGTTGTGGACATCATTTCCATATCCTTCTTGGAATCCCGAGGTACCTGAGCTTATTTTCACAATGTTGTGATCAATATTGGGAATGAAAGTGAGGTCTGGCTCTGCCTTGCACACATGAGTATCTCTGAAGCAATGATTTCTCCCAATTTTATTCGAGTTTTCTCTATGATGCAACCCAGGCAAGCTGCCTTGGCAAGGCGAAAAATCGACTCATTCTAAGATGGCATGATTGTGCTGGTGATAAAATCGAACCAGAACCTTGCTGCTATGTTCGGTTCTTTCATTTCAATCGAGACTCCCTCTGCCAACCACTTCGGAGTTTCATCTGAAATTTGTGGGGCTAACCACTTTTTCATCTCATCTAGTTTCTTTATTTTGATCAAGTTTTGGCAATGATCCCCAATATTCATGGACATGCCCAAGACCATGTTTATCACCTTATTATCACACTTCACCCTCCTGCCTCTAACAACCACATAGTCTACTTCCTTGAAGGCTGCTGCTAGCTACTTTTTCTAGGGTATTAGTGCATTGTAGAATTCTCTTACCTAGTTTGGAATATAAGGGCCGCTGGGCTTGGTGAAAATTTGGAACTTATGGTATCTCAGGTATTCCATTATCTCTGGGTGTTTGTCTATAACCCCGTCTATGGACAACCATTTTTCCTCCAGAATTGTTTTCAGTCCCTCAACTTTTACTCGATTCGTTGACTTAGGCGGAGGACCGTGCACTAGAGGCGCTAACACCATCGCTTGTTCTGGAACTGGAGATGTAGGGGTGGTAGGCTGGATATTCTTAATCCTGGATGGGTCATTCAGCTTCTTAGTTCGCCTCTCATCCCTCTGTGATATTAATAGATCATCCTCATCAGAACCCACATCTTCTTTTTCGAATTGGTTGGGGTCATTTCTATAAAAACCCTCACTGCCAGTGCTTGCATCTGATAGTTCAAGGATCTTATCCTTGCCCTTGCCTTTCCCACCGATTGTGGAGAGTCTAGCGGCCTTGTTTCTGGATGCAGCTGCATCCTCGTTGATTTTAATCCCTTTTGTCTTACCTTGGGATGACCTTCTTTCTCTTACAACTTTAGTTCTAGCCATCTCTGCAAAGAATTTGGGAAGAAGTTAAGACGACTAAATCAAATTCATATGAACCCAATTATAGATAATCTCGCCGAACAGATCGGTGAATCGCCGAATTACTTTGGCGAGCAGCATTTCATCTGCCGAAAGATATAGTGCAATAATGATTCAGGAGTACAGACAAAAGGGCGAATCTAGGGAACTTTCGGCGAGTCGCCGAAAGCCCTTTGTTTTGCGTTCGGTGACTTCTCGTTGAAAGTTACAGAATCCATATCTCAAGTAGCATGAAATTAAAGGCGGGATGGAGTTATTAGGCGAACCACTGAGTTGGTTTGTGAGCTAGACCCAGCTCGCCAATCGGCCCTTCGTGCCTACTTCCCATCTCTCTACCCAACTTCAACCCGCAACCCCCGAAAACAAAATCAAAACATGTACTAGATCACTTAAGCTTACAGTTTTCCTGACCTTCGTCCAACTTAAACAGTATCCAGGAGCATTCATGCTAAATCATCAGAATGGGATTCCAAATTCAAAGCAGACGGGTTGGATTCGCGAATAAAAAAAGGCACTTGAATAGTCTAAATTTATCAAAAAGGCACAGTACATGACATATGATAAAATTACTTGTAATGAGAGTATAAATATCACAATTAAATGCAGGGTTTGAAGAACCAACATTTTAGGCAGATTAAGTTAAGATTGTGATGCTAGGCAACATATTACTACTGATAAAATCAACTAAAATACTCACGAGATGCAAAAATTTTGAAAATTCTAAGCAGGTGTGATTTTGTGAAAATCAAGAGTGAGAAAATATGAAAAAGGTTGAAAGTCAAAACCCGTGGCTTTATAAAAACCATCCAGATCTCACCCATTCAGCGACATTAGTTGATTTTGGTCCGCTACTCGGCGGTTCGCCGAATGTTTATCTAACTCGCCTAGTTGTACCAGATCTTCAGTCAAAGCGAGGGTGCAAGACGACGGTCTTTGTCGGGGTCGACGATTCACCAATTGGGATTGTGTTATTCATCCTGTATTTTTCATAGACTTTTCATGCCCAATCCTACAAAATCAAAACACCTTTATTTCAAAAACAACAAATTACAAACATTTAAGGGTTTTGGGTTTCCTCCTAAACAGTGCCTTAGTTAACATCGTGGTACGACGCAAGTTAACACTTATGCTCCAATGGTGAGGTTTGCCTCAACTTCATCAGGCAATCCTTCTTTAAAATCCAGATAGAGTTCAGTCATCACTTGCTTTATTTGAGAACCTAGTAGCTGAATGAGCGTCGCATGGGAGATCGTCATCTGGTTCAACAACAATACATTCTCCATGAGTTCCTCCAGTGCCCTGTGTTGCTCACTGGATTTCTGGAGTAGAAGCGTGAGCATTTCTTTGTTTTGTCCATCCTCCTTGTTCTTAATTCTTCTTCATTCATGAGGAGGAATGTAGCGCTCTTTCTTGTTGCACTGGACTTCAAGATCCTCAATTTTCTTTATCAGTTAATCTAACTTAGTTAGCAGGATTAGTAAGTTGAATTCTCTCTTTTTCATTTCCTGATCTGGCTCGGTTAAGTTGTCAGCGATTTGGCTACTCCTACATATGGTTGTCGTATTAGACCACCCGAGGTAATTTGATCAGTCATCAATTTGTTTCCTAGACTGAGACTTCGGTAGAAAGATTCCAAAATGACTCTTTCGGGGATTCCGTGAGTATTGCATTGACCCAGAAGTGCTTTGAACCTCATCCATGCCTCATGAAGCTGTTTGCCTTCCGATTGCCTAAAAGTCAGGATCATATCTCGGAACATCGTCCCTTCTAATGACGACAACTCCATTAGTTTGCAAGTACTGCTCGATATGTTCGACTCCCCTACTTTAAAACTCTAATAATCAAAATAAAAATAAAAATTAAGTTAGTAGACTACAACTAATAAGAACAAAAATTTTACTAATCAAAAAATTCTCAAATAACACCACTTCCCGGCAGCGGCGCCATTTTGATGTTAGCGTAACTAATGACAACTTCCAGTACGAGTGTCTACAATCGTGCAATAGTATTGTAACCTAACCAAGGGTTGGGATCGTGTCCGACGGGAGGAGTTTTGAGAATTAATAGACAAATAAAATTTGTTCTAACTAGTCATAGCTAAAAATATTAACGATTAAAAACATTGTAAATTAAAAGGGGTGACACAAAAGTGTCAATTAACAAATGGGGTTTTGTCACAAGTAAGCAAAAATAACAAAATAAACAAAGATTTCTAAATAATGAGAGGGGATTCTTGGGATGTGACTGGAATACGGGTTAATCTAAATCATTAGGTACATGCTTTTGATGGAAAATTTATAGAGCAATAGTGACTAGGCTAAGCTTTACATGGGAATAAATTCTCTCTTGAGCAACTTACCCCATTTCAAATGGGTTCCTCTCGGACGCCCACTTGTTGCATGAAGACCAGCCTATGGCTTACCCCACTCACTCTCTCGAGCTGAGTGTTAGGATATGGGACTAGGTTCACTCTCTCGAGGTGAACATTATGTCGACCCACTCCTTAGGCCATCAATCTAGTAGTCTTGGTTTCGCGACTTCTCTCTCAAGAAAGCCGAAAACACATAAATAAACTTGTATTTACAACTACAAATTTGTTAGATTCAACCACAACTACTAGACGAAATCACCATTAAACTACATCCAATCTATCACCAAGCAAGACCCAATAACAATCTTAATCCATATTCACAAAATCACACCCCAAGAATTGAGGTTTTTAGCCACAAATCAAGAGATAGAAATTTATACCTAAATGAGTTTGCATTCATATGGGTATGAAGATTTAACATTTATTACAGGCCAAGATCGAAGAATCCAAGAGACCCATGTCCAAATCCTTGGAGATGAAACACTCTTTTTCTTCAATTTTTCAAAACCCTCTCAAACTCAGAGAAAAAATAAAAAGTACTAAAAATTATATTAATTTGTTCCACACTTGAAATTCTGATATTAAAATCCAATCTTTCAACAAGTATTTAAAGTTTTCACAAATCTGTGCTGCAGCGGATCATTCGGCGACATTAGTCGGAATCGCCGATCAAATCAGTGATTCACCCTTTGGTGTATTTCATCACCATCTTGCACCATCCTTCAATATCGTCGTGCTCTGGGTCATTGGGCGAAATGGTACTGTCTTGCAGAACTGTTCGACAATGCGCCGACTGTTTCCTTTTTTCGCTGACTTGATCCTTTCCTTCAGGGCTCAGCACACTGGAACAAAATGCGAATATGCGATCTGTTGGCGATTCACTGAATGGGTTCAATGATTCGCGGATCTTCATTTCTTCATTCTTTCGGCTTCTTTTTGCTCCTTTTTGCTAAGGAGTGTCCATGCTTTGCCTCAAACTTCAAATACCTAAAACTTAAATGTTTTCATCAGATATAGGGATAAAACATGCATTTAAGGACACAATTTCTATTAAAATATAGCCTTAAATGAGTTTAATTTGTGGACTCATCAATTCCCGTATTATATTGATTGTTTGTAGATCAAGAACAAACAGAATGAATCCTTAAAGAGAATGATCATTTTCTTAGAGTTTCATATTTGTATCGAGATAAGTGATGGTTGTGATTTCATGTTGGTGTGATATATGTTTGTAAATGCTTCATTAGAATGCATATATGTATGTGAAGGCTGCATTATTGATCACCCTAATCGTAAATGAGGATAATTGAATAATTGTATGCCATAAATCACTTATTGTTGTATGATTGTGAGAATATACATTATGATTGTCATTTGTTGAATGGCCGGGTGTCACGATCTGACACACTAACTGGGATTGGTTGACACGTTCCGGCATAAATATGAGATCGATTGCCACATTTTGGAATACTAACAGTTTAGGTGTGGGTTCCATGAGAGGACCATTGAATTGGGTTTCATGAGAAGACCATTAAATTGAGTTGTGTATCTACTTGTGATGATTACGTTCATATCTAATGATTATTGATATTGGAAGACTGTATGTTGCTCTAAATTGATTACCAATGTGTTTTATTGAGAGTGTGAGATGCTACATTGATCCTAAAAAGATGTCTAATATTGTATATAATCGGTATATGTTTGTTTTATAATGTTATGGTTACTTGCATGTGTTTTACTTATTGGGATAGCCGGATCTGTGGTTGTGTACTAATACTGCACTTGCTCTTTCTTTGTTGAGTACAGGGGATCTTAAGAAGGCTATTGATAGACTTCAGCTAGGTGACTAATGAGCGTGACCGGATTCAAGGGTGAGCCAGTTCTTTTAGGCTACCATGGATCTTTCTTGTTTAAGTCCACTCTTTTCGGACTCAAACTATTCTTAAAGGTATTGTTTAGTTTCGGGGTTGTACCCTTTGTTCTTGGACTTATCGTTAGTAAAGTTTTGGTACAATGACTTTCAGGTTCTTGGGGTTGTTCTTCCGCATTAGTTTGGTTAGTTATTTGTTTAAACCTTGGAGTTTATGGGGACTCCATTTTTATTGTCATTTAAACATGCTTCCGTATCTTTAAATGCCTTAGTTTTTATAAAATTTGTTAGTTTAGGTTGTGGTAATGGTTCTCCCACCGAAAGGTTAGTGTGGGTGCCAATCACGACGATCTGGGTCGTGACAAAGTTGATATCAGAGCCCTAGGTTCGATGATCTCATTGTACCAAAACGAGTCTAGTAGAGTCTTGCAGAATGGTATGATGATGTCTGTACTTTTATTCGAGAGGCTATATGACTTTAGGAAAAACTCACCTCTTTTTATTCCGTCGTACTATGACTTGAATCCAATTGGTATCTGGGTGATAAAAATTGATATCTTTCCTCTTTCACTCTATGGTCCGAGCTAGAACAACAATAGCGGTAACACCATCACTAACAAGAGAGGATGTGTATAGACTATCGACAGTTGAATAGGGTCACCATTCAGAACAAATATCCTTTCTTGGATAAATGACCTTTTTGACCAACTGCAAGGTGCATCAGTTTTCTCTAAGATTGATTTAAGGTCTGGTTACCATCAGTTAAAGATTGATGAGGTTAAGAATTAGGTTCGACCAAGTTCTATGATTGAAATTAGTAGTTTTATGGGGCTCTCTAGCTAGTATTGTAACTTGTGGTATGAGTTGAGTCCAATTGGTATCTCCCGATTCCAATTGGTATCTCAACGAATTGAACTAGACGTCGTAGTCCCGGCTGAAGGGACGCAAGCAAGTTAATTGGAATTGAGAACATTCCAATTGAAATCTGGCCTTAGGGGTCGTATAAGGCATAGATAATCAGTAACAGTCGTCTATAGAACGAACTAATTAAAGAATTTGGACTTATCTGCAAGTTGTAACTGATTGAGTGTCGTGTAAAGAAAGTCATCACGAGATTAGGTACAAGGGTCTAGATAAATTATTATGTGGTTCGTAAGCGAGAAATCTGGACATGCAATGCGACCAACTGATAACCGTGTGAGAGTCTGGGTATATCCTAGAGATATGTGTGTTATAGTGTTGAAGTAATGTAAAGGGATTTTGGAGCGTGTATCATTGGGTTGACTTGGGGTAGGCAATGATTATCCTAGCTAAAGGGAAATGAGTACTCTAAAAATGCCTGTGTTATAGCTAGAAACCTTTGATGGAAATTGGGAAAGAAAAGAAACCCAGAAAAATTGTTGGCAGGGATTCTGTTTCCGTTATGGCCACTAGGGCGGGATTTTGCCGCCAAGGCGAAACCGCCAGTGCGGGATTCCTCCCGCTAGAGCGAGACAAAATCTCAGCCCAATCTCCCCTATTTTCTCCTAGTCACAATTATAGACCCTAAATCGTACCCGAACTAACCTCTATAAACTAAATCAGTGTTCAATAATCGAATATAAATTATAAGATGTGTTAAAATAGCAGAGAATCTGGCACATGAGGAGGAAATCAGCAAGGCCATGGAGGCCGGGGAAATGGTAATGCAGGTAGAGGAGTAGTGCAGCCAGGCGAGGAGGTTTCCCGTTAAGACGACAAGGCTCAGTTATACGTATTTTCGGGCAAGACCAAGTTTGAGGTGTGTGACGCAGTGGTCTTTAGTGCTACTCTTGTCTGTGCCCGAATGGCTATTGTTTTGTGTGATCTGGGTTCTACTTGTTCGTACGTGTTAGTTCAATTGCCTTGGGATTTGATGTGGTTTGTGATATACTTGATTCCCTCATTCATGTTTCTATCCAAGTTGAAGAGTCAGTCATAGTCACCCATGTGTATCATGTTGTCCTGTTATAGTTATGGATTTTCATATTAGGGTTGATTTGGTTAGGATAGATATGACTGACTTGATATAATCTTAGGCATGACCTGGTTGTCCCCCTATTATACCGGGCTTAATTGTAATACTAAGTCGGTAACTCTAGAGATCCCCGATAGGGAAAGATTAGAGTGGGAAGGGGTGTACAAGCCTATGCTACCTAAGATCATATCTTTCATCGGGCTAGAAAACTGGTGGGGCAGGATTGTTTGACGTGATTGGCTCATATGCGGGATGTTGAGGTCGAATTCCCCTTCTTTTGCGTGTATCCCTGTGGTGTTAGAATTGAAAGAGCTTAAAGTTCAAATCCAAGGGCTTCTTGATAAATATTTCATCCGTCATAATGCTTCCCCGTGGGGTGCTCCTGTCTTGTTTGTTAAGAAAAATGAGGGTAGTATGAGAACTGGTGATTTTATTTTAAGCCACAAAAGAGTGGACTGATACCGGAATGACAAGCTTATGGATAAGGAAGGTCCTAATAAGTATACTTGAGTGAAGGAAATCAAAGTATTTAAGTAAGAAACTGCGTATAAATTGAGTTAGTCCTTTGAATTTGATGAGCTTACCTGAGTTTGAGGCATTGTGTTGATGAAGAGGTTTACTTCGTAGTGATACTCAAGGTTGACTAAGCATAATGGTAATAAGAGTTCGTGATGAATTGTGACGAGATGCAAATGTATAATAATGTAACATCTCGCAATTTAAAATAGCTAGGAAGAAGCTAAGAATTGGAAATAGTCATTTTTGGAAAGAATTGAAAATCTGGAAATTTGTTTAGGTTAGGAAAAGTAAATTTTTGGTCAACTTCAAACGGCCATAACTCCTAGCTCAGGATGAGTTAGGTGTACTTTTAGATATGGTTGGAAATCTCTTGGAAATATCTTTCCAACTCTGCTGAGTTTGCGTGATTCTGTGTTCGTATGAGTAAGTTATGCCCTTAGGAAGTTGGGTTGTTGGATTAAAGAAAATCCAAATTTGGATTTTTGAAGGGTAGTTTGGTCTTTTCCTTACCCTTTTATTTTAATTCATTTTTGGTAATTACTTAGGGGTATAAACTGAACATAGTCAGTTTACGCTTTTGGAAAAAGGGTTGGGGTTTTGAGAGAAGAGAAAAGAAGAGGAGAAAAGAGGAGAAAGGAGAAGAACATTCAAGATTCGTTCAAGATTCATCGAGATTAGCTTGTGGGTTTCATCGGAGGTGATCCCTACAAGGTATGTGAGATCACATAGCATTGGGTTAATTCGCCCACGCGCCAATCATGATTTATTTCAGCAAATTTAAGTTCTTGAAAGCTTAGAAATTGAGTTCTTGAATGGGTTTGTTGAAGTTTCATTAGATTCTTATTTTGTTGAATTCATTGAGGAGTTGTTTGATCCTAATATGTGATTTTAGGTTCGATTCTGAGTAGAATCTGATGTACTTTGAACATTTAATCGATTCTAAGTGTTGGGTAAAAGAACCCACAGAGTTTAGAGGGTTTAGAGCCGAAAAACGAAGAAGAGATTTTGTCAGACGAAATCCGACATCAGTGGTGCGTCGCGGAGTTTGTTCCCAGTGTTGGGAATTTTTGTTTCACGTTGCGGAGCCGTGACGGAGTCTTCTGCCTCAAAAGTCATTTTCAAAATTAAATTTTAAAAGCTTCTCCGCGTCGCGGAGCCACCCTCAAATATTGATTTTTGGTCTTTTTCTCATGTTTAGCTATCTAAATTCATTCCTAAACATCATGAGATATTTCCTATCACAAATCACAATCCTTGAATCCATAATTCAATTTAAGGATCAGTTAGGAGTCAAGTCAAGAGAAGTCAAGAGTTAAGTTAAGAGAAGTTCATAAAGTCTTTTACAAACGTTTTAACTTTGTTTTAAGACTTAAGTTTTGAGTTGAGTAAAGAGTAAAGAGTAAAGCTTGAAGTTCATTTCTTCAAAAGTATATGGGGACTATGTATTCCGAATGGGTTTAAAATGTTTCACATTTAAACAAGAAAGGAAAACCTTGATTTCCAAAGAGCCTTTGACCAAGTTTTCAGAAAAGATTAATGTTTTCATAGTTAAGCAAGAGGGGAAACTTTGATTTCCAAGATAGCCTTTAAGCTAAGTTTTGAGCAATTATCTCAAATCACAGAAAGAAGTATGTTTTAAACATAAAGAGCTAGTATCATATTTTGGGAGTAGTATTGAGCACCGATATGGGGACGAGCTTGAGTTCAGATAACTCACATCTCCATAAACCATGTAGCCATCATGGATAGAAAAGGGTCATACTTTTTAGATGAATCCTTTTCGCATAGACTAGTGGATCCACTTAGTAATTTAGGTCTTATACCCTTGGTAGGGTTTAGGATGCGCTGGCAGGGTGAGGGAGATCGCTGTATCATCACAGTAGCTCCCACAGTAGTACTTTGTATTTTTATATACATCAGTTTATTTGTACTTTTACATACATCTCAGAGTTATTTGTATCTTTGCATACACACAGAGTTGACATCATGTTTTAAAATGCTTTTCTTTTATAGTGCACTTGTTTTTAACCTGCTTTATATTGAAATGAGTTCAGTAAGTTGAGTTAAGTTATTCAGGAGTTGAGTAAAGCCAATGTAAGTGTTTCTTTCAGATCCTTTTCAAGCTTAAGTTATGTTTAGCATTCCAACTTACATACTCGTACATTCAATGTACTGATGCCAGTTAGCCTACATCGTATTATGATGCAGACGCAGGTAATTAGGATCAACATCCAGCGCATCATTGATCCAGTGAACAATTTAAAGTTTGTTGGTGAGTGTCTTTGCATTCTGGAGAATCCCTTTTATTGTTTTCAGTTTATTATCAGTTCTTTAGGATGTTGTGAGGCTTTTCCCAACATCCATCTCAGTTGTTTTAGAGGCTTCATAGATAGTCAGATAGTTAGTAGTTCAATTGTCTTTACATTTCATTTCATATGTTAAGACTTGGGTTGCCATTTTGGACAAGTTGAATGTTGACCTTTAAAACATTCTAAGTTATTTTACCAAGCTATTTGAGTAAGTTCATTTGATCAGTGTAATAATGTTTAGAGTCTTTTGTTGAGTTAGTAAACCAGGCCAAGGGTTCATTTGAGGCTAGCAATGGTCTTCGAGTGTCAGTCCCTCCCAGGGTGTAGGTGCGGGGTGTGACAAATAAGATTGTTGGTTAAGCGAAATTTGTACAATAATTACGACTTGCGAGTGCCTAAGGTTGTGGTTTTCTAATATTTGGTGAGTAATGTGGTTGTATGGAAAGTTTTATGAGATGGTGGGACACCTTTCTAATAGAATTTAAAAGAGCTAGGGTCATGATGAAGAAAAATAGTGGGATGTAGTACAACATTTAGAGAGATGTGAGAGCAAAAATATCTTATTTCATTCTTAAGGCTAAAGTGGTATCTTCAGAGGGGTAGATCATTGGGTTTAGATACGCGTGATTTTATTCATTTTGTTGTTGCTATGGTAATAGTGTCACAGATCCATTAGGTTCTTCAAAAACTATCAAAAAAGACTTGAGTAAGGAGTGTGCGAACATTAGCTTGAGTGTGATGACAAGTGCTTGGTTTTGTTTTTGAGTCAAGTAATGAGTATGATTGAAATTTTAGCGAAATATATGGTAAGATCGATAGAGATGCGATCAATGATAGATGGAGATCCATGAATTCATAAAAATCTTCAAACTACAAGTTAATGTTGATAGAGAAAGGTATTGTGTTATATGGTGGAAATTACAATTCAAATTTTTCATTGTAAGTCTACATTTGTGGTGATGTATTTTGTCAAGGTATGAATTGGCAAGGTGAGAAATGACCAATTGTATCTGGTATTGAGCATTTGAAAGGACTTACACCTGGGTTGAGTCGTAAGTTTACTACTATTGATTGTTAAGTAACTAAGAAAGGTTTAATTTTTAAAAGTGTTGGTTTATAATAAGGTAAATGATCTGAGTGTTTATGATGGTTGTTAGTATTGTGAGTATGATTCACTAGCTATGATCTAGTGTGCTTTCTCTTTGGTGGGTGGATCCCTAGTGGTGGATCAGGGATACCAAATCCTGCGATGTTCTCTTGGTGGAGTGGGAAGATTGGGAAGATTGGGTTATATCGAATGACATAATTGGTGTTGTCTTTGAGTTGTTAAAATATTTTAGTGGTTCTACATATACCACCTTGCTTATGAGAATTTATAGAAAAGCTACCATGCATATTTGTGGTTGTCCGACAATCTTAATATTCCTCTAGTCGAGGTCATGTATTGATTATGTGTGGTTAAATTTGGGGGATCTTTGGGTCCGATTCTACTGATCTTAAGAGTTAATCTACAACAATAAAATCTAGCATTTCGATAGTGTTATTGGAAGGGTTGTATGCCTGGACATATCCCTCGATGAGTATCTGATTTCTAAAGATCAAATTTGTTATAACTTAAGCTCATGGGAAGTTATGTTGCAGGATGGAGATATTGTTAAAAACTATGATTGTTTGGGTATTATGAGTATGTGTTGGTTGATTTAGGTTCACTTCTATTTGTAGCGGGTATTGACTTGAAATTTTATCATGCTTAAGTGCTAAAGGATTCGTCCGGAGGATTGTGTCAAGGTCCTTAATAACATGTTGTAGACGTGTGCACGATCAACTTTGGTGGTTTTTAGGAATCGCGTTTGTTATAGTTAAGTTTACATACAACAATATTTATCACTCGAGTATTGAGATGACTTCATTGAGGCTTTGTATGGGAAGATGTGTAGGTGTTCAATTGGTTAGTTTGAGGTTGAAGATGTGAAACCTTTGAGAGTTGATTTGGTGAAAGATGTTCAGGGTAAGGTGAGAGAGTATCCAATCTAAGCTTCTAGTAGCCCAGAGTCGATAGAAAAAGTATGTGGGACAAGTATCCCCAGTTATTCGACGATTCAGATACTACTCTATTCTTGCTTTAGCCCTTTTCTCCTAGTTTCTCACTCGGGAACAAGTGATGGGTAAATTGGTACCTATTGTAACGATATGTTCCCATTGTTATAGAAAAGCCAATGGGGGAAAATTTAGAGTTGGAAAACTTTTTTGTAGTATTTGAATTTTCCCAACCTAATCCAGATTTGGACGAAATCAGAGTCTTTAAGGTGTAGGGAAATCTGGTAACAATCGGGTGATTTATTTATAATTCTGGCTATATGACTAGTTAGATAACTCGTTAAGGAATCCGTACATTTTATGTAATTGAATTCGAGCGAGTAGAACTCCCAGAATCGATCTTAGCATGAAGGGTATTTCTGAGCATCGTGGGTTAGAGGTGTATTGTGAAATGGAGATTTTGGAATTCTTTAAATAGCTCCATGTTTCGTGCAACCTGCTTTGGCGAGGCCGCTGTAGCTGGGTGGTGGCCGCTGTGGCGGGCTCGACACGATTTAAGGTCGTTAATAAATCGCTAAACGACCTTATTATGTACGTTTCAAATTTTAGAGCTAAAAAATGAACCCTAGGCGACTCCTACTCATTTTTCACCATTCTTGAGGCTGAAGGTAAGTTTTTCAGTCCCCGAATCCGTTTTTCGATCCATAGAACGTAATAGAATGGGTGAATATTGATAAGGGAGGATTTTGTTATAGATTCTATGGTGGTAACAACCCTAATTTGGATAATTGAGAGCATGGGTTTGATCTAGGTTTCATAGAATTGTTAGTAATTCGGGTAATTAGTGATTGTTTATTGATTCACGTATTATATTGATTGTTTGTAGACCAAGAATGAGCGGAAGGAATCCGGAAAGGGAAGGATCAAGTTTCTTAGGGTTTCAAGCTTGTTTCGAGGTAGGTGATGGTTGTGATTTCATGTTGGTGTGATATATGTTTGTAATTGCTTCATTATAATGCATGTATGTATGCGAATGTTGCACTATTGATCATCCTCATCATAAATGAGGATAATTGAATAATTGTATGCCATGAATCACCTCTTGTTGTATGATTGTGAGAATATACATTGTGATTTTGATTGTGGTTTATCGAATGGCGGGTGTCACCATCCGACACACTAACTAGGATCAGTTGCCACTTTTCGGCATAAACATGGGATCGGTTGCCACGTTCCGGCATAAATATGAGATCAGTTGCCACGTTTCAGCATAAACATTGGATCGGGTACCACGTTCCGATATGCTAACAGT
>JAJONQ010013564.1:0-22075 GCA_036250385.1 Solanum microdontum
GGGGGGCTGGCTCATGAGGATCCTCATGAGCATATTCGAAACTTCATGGATGTTTGTGGTCCGTTCTCATTTAAGGACATATCACAAGAATCAGTCTGTCTCGGGTTGTTCCCATTCTCTTTGATGGTCGAAGCTACCAAATGGTTATCTGAGTTACCAAGAGACTCTATCACCTCTTGGGATGAGCTTATCTCAACATTCCAAGTGAGATTCTTCACCCCATCGAAGATGATGACACTTAGAGATAGCATCCAAGGTTTTAAACGCTTGGAAGGTAAGCTAATCCATGAGACGTGGTTGAGATTAATGAAGTTAGCGATGCAATGCCCTACTCATGGACTTCCAAATAATGTGCTGATGCAATACTTCTATAAGAACCTCGACTCGGTGAACAAATGAGTTAATGATCAACTTGTTCTCGGTGGTATAATGCAACAACCTTATGAAGTAACATCTCAACTCCTTGATTGCATGACCAAGATCAATAGGTCATGGTACACTCGTGAAGACCAAGTCTCTCCTCTCACTTTTAGAATGACAAAAGCGCTAATAAAAAGGGATCAAGAGAGAGACCAAAACATGGCCAAAATGATGACCCAGCTGGATATCTTGGCTAAAAATATCATGGGTGTTGGTAAAAAGAGTGTTAATGCTATGTGTGCTGGTAGAGTAGACCCTGATTCAGCATAATTTGAAGCGTTGTACAATGATGAAGAGAACTTCCTAGCCAATAAATGTGGAGGTTATCGTTCAAACTACCCAAGACCGGGTGGAAATCAAGGTTAGAATAGAGATGAGGACTGGAGAGATCATGACAGAGATTGGCATGATCGTAACGCCACCTGGAAGGAGAGAGAGGAGGACAAGGGCATGTATGTCCCTCCCCATGAGCGTCAAAAGGCCAAGGACTCTGAAGGTAACCGTACAAAAGATATGTCCTCATGCATTCTTTGTAAAGTTGAAGGGTCAGACAAAGTGTTGAAAGAGATGAAAGAGGATGTCTCAACTCTTAATCAAACAGTAACATCTCACTTAGTCTCTATTAAGCAGTTGGAGACCCAAATGGGTCAAATTTCTTCTCATTTGAATCGAAGACAACAATGAGGGTTGCTTAGTGACAGAATGGCAAACCCCAAAAATGAAGCTATTTGGTATCCTCGTCGTGTCACGACATTAAATAAGGCACTTTTTGGGAGGCGACCTAAGTTTTTAATGCTTTAGTTTTTGATTTTGAATAATGGGTGTTGACTGTCTAGGTTGAAAAGTGAAGAGTGTTGGAAAATGGGTAGTTTGGTGATCCCAAAGTCCAGTCGGTGACACGACAAGTAGGTTCGCGTACCTCAACTTGAACTGTCGTTGGAACCACCAAGCTTGAAGGGTCTGTAAAACTCGGTGGGCTAAATGCTTGATCGGTGACTCGCTGAAGAGGTTGGCCCCGATTTTTTTGGTCGTTTAAACCCCCAAATTACTGGGAGTCCTGTAAAACTCAATGAGGTAAAATACCACTAAGAGAATCGCCGAGTGAGTCGGAGAGCACGACTTACTCCGCCGAAGGTGCCGCAAGCTGAAAGGTTTTAAAGGCCGAACGGTTTAAAATTTAAAAATTCTTCACTTTCTCTCATTTCTATCTATCGTACCCTCTCACCCAACTTTTGATCTTCCATATTATATTGCCTTTTACCCACATTGGTGTGTGAAATCGCGCTCAGAATTATGAATCTTTGCCACCTAGCTATACAAATTTGAAATTTGACATACATGTTAGTTTTCCGAACCCCGTACCTTAATTTTGTCATTGAAATCAAATCTTGGTTGAGTTTGCTTGTAACTTTCGGCGAGATGCCTGAGCTCGCCGAGTTCACTTGGGGACTCGCCGAAAAGTCTTCTTGATTGCCCTTTCTGCGCCCCTAACCATTAAAATACACTGTAAGTTTCAGCGGGCTACTTCTAGCTCGCCGATTGGTGCCGGCGATTTGCCGAATGGCCCTGCACATCGCTGACCTGTCTTGAGATTTTAGAATTTTTGCGCTGGTACTTTTGGTGAGCCCGATCTGGCTTACCAAAGTGACTCGGTGACTTGCCGAACGGTTCGACAAGTCTTTCTGCAACTAAATCTCTACATTTTGCTTGAACTATTTCTAACATTTTTCTATGTGTTTTGCAGAAATGGCTAGAACAAACTTGAATGATAGTTGCATGCCGCCCCGAAAGTGGGCACAATGGGTCGTAATAGATGAGGAAACAGTTGCTTCCAGCACAAAGGGAAAAAAGTAACCTCCAAAGGGAGGCAATGGAAAAGGCAAAGTTCCCATAGCTGAGACACTGGAGTGCAGCTCCGGTAGTGAGGGAGAGTCATTTGATTCTCAGGCTTTATTTTCTGAGCCTGAGGATAACCAGGTTTTACTCGCTTAGCGAGCAGAGCTTCGTTCCAAAGCTCAGCATGATCCATCTAGGATTCCGGAGCCGATCCCTCCTACTTCAGATTCAGTGCCAGCTCTAGCACAGACGGTGGTTCCAGCATCACCAGTTCAGGGTCCTCCTCATAGGTTGCTCAACCGGTTAAAGGCCGAGGGGTTGAGGATCATCCTGAAGAGAAGAGATTGTCCATAGATGGTGTAGTGGACAAGTATCCAAATGTGTGGTACGCTCTCTGGTTCCACAGATTTGAGATCTTCACCGAACCCCGTGGCACATACATTCCTACGTGGGTCCGGAGTTTTATACTGCTTACAGTGATCTGGTACCCCAGGGGAAGAAAAAAGCCAGTGCCTTCAGACCGTTGGAGCTTGTGATGGTCTGAGGGAAGCAAGTGAGAAGTAGCAGCAAGGAGATCAACATTGTGTTTGAGAGGGCTACAAACATTGAGCACGAGTACCAAAGTATGATCACTAGAAAGACTCTGGATGACCTGAAGGGTTGAGTAACCTTCCTAATTTCTGACACCACCCTAAGGTGGATTGAGGCTAGAGTGCCTATCGAGAAGTAGGACATAAACATAGCAACTCGGTATTGGTTTGGATTCATCAGCAGCACAAGCATGCCATAGTAGAATGAGTCCATTCTCTGCCACCCAAAGACGGCCTGTCTCGGGTCTATCATAGCCCAGACTCGATTGAATTTGGGATTGATTATCGAGCAGGAGATGGCCATGAGGGCCAAGCAGTGCCAGATGTCCCTTCCGTTGATTTGTGTCGTCGGACAAAAGTTCCTCGTGATAAGAAGATGGATGTTGAGATCACACCCACATCTTCTACAGACATTCGGCGTATTGAAGCCGAGTACACATAGGACGAGGCCAATAGAAGAAGAGTAGCTCCAGTGGACACATCCTCAAAGATTGATGTTGTTACGATACCTACAAAGGTAGCCTTTCCTACTCCGGCCTCTAGCCTTCAGGTACCTCTAGCTCAGTTTCTTCTAGCACTCCGAGTACTTCCTCTGCTCCCCCTTCCGCTAGGTCTGCTGTTGGTACCTCTACCTCTAGACCTCTGATCACTCAGGCCATGCTTCTCAAGATGGGGCACATATTCCATTCTGCCGATGTGCGTGCTTCCCAACTAGAGGCCCAGGTCTCCTAGATGATTGAGAGAGCTATTACTGCTTCATTGACACCTCTCAGGGTTTCTATTAATGCCCGCACATTGAGAGTAGAGATTTGTAAAAGAGGGCAGGGTGTGACTGAAGCGGGACAAATTTGAAATCTGATGTTTCTGAGTTGAGGAAGGATGTGAACCATCTGAAGTCCACAGACTTCACTTCGCTATTTGGGACGGTGGAGATCCCGGATGATCCAAGTGTTGATGTTCCAGCTTGTACAGAGGTACCTCTGGCTACCACCAGAGATGATACTAGGGTTGATGTTGCTTCTGTTGAGTCCGAGGCCGAGACAGATAAAGAGAAACTTGAGTTGCGAAATGAGGCTGTTTATGAGAACCTGGTTGATATAGAGGGTGTCATATTCGAGAGAGCTAGACAGGACTCCTTAAGATATATTTCTGTGGCAGGCTCTAATAGAGCCAATGATGACGAGACCCCAGGCACTGATTCCCCGACAGATTGAGCGGCTGGGATGCAGACGTCACCCAGGCTTAGCTTGGCAGCGTGATTTTTTCCCCTCCCTCTCTGTTATTTTGTGATAGTTTGTTCTTGTTTTAGTTGCTTTTGAGGACAACTACTTCTTTTTGTTGGGTGGGGGTGCGGTATTTCCATACCTACCTCTTGTGATTTTGACTTGTTTTGTGAATATTGGGGTTCATTTATATATCTTGATCTTGTGGATGTTTTAGCTTGTGGCCCATTGTTTTGAATTGGAAATGGTTTTTGAACCAAATTTTAAGAATTTTGCCACCTCGTTTGTGTGTGTTGTGACTGTTCTTGTGCTAATTTGAGTGCCAATTGTGGTCAATACCGATGACTTGAATAGTGCTCCTAATTGAACAAAATGAATGTACGGCTACGATGAGGCAAACGAAGTGTACATAGGCAATATGTGAACTTTTAGCATCT
This sequence comes from Solanum microdontum, assembly GCA_036250385.1. NCBI lineage: Eukaryota > Viridiplantae > Streptophyta > Magnoliopsida > Solanales > Solanaceae > Solanum > Solanum microdontum. Next base: position 4,507 of record JAJONQ010013564.1, read on the forward strand.
CGTTGTGACTAGCCGGTTATCGAATGAGTCTTTTGTGATGAACATGGCATGCTAGCTAGAAAGTGTAGAGTCTTATTTGATAGTGGTACCAAATGCCTTGTGTGATGAGATAACTTTGAACATTGTGTGTGATGACACCTAGAATTTACCCCGTTGGTCTGGTTGATTGGGTGATGCAAGCACTTGAAATGATCTTAGGCAAGAATTTTGAAGAGTGAAACAATTTGATAATATACAAGGATAAGAGGGTGTCTACCCCTAGGCCACAATGGATGAGTAATGAGTCCCTATGGCCCACTTGCTCTAGATGTGGTAAGAGGCATGAAGGTTGGTGTTTAGCCGGTAGGGATGGTTGTTATGGATGTGGTGAGAGTGGCCACATGAAGAAATATTGCCCTAAGTCAAAGGCTACCATAATAGAGGGTAAGCAAGTTGCTTCTAGGGGTGGTGATGTTGAGCCTCAAAAGAGGAATAGGTTTTATACTCTCCAATCTAGAGAAGATCAAGCGTGATATCCTCATGTCCTTTCCAGTATGTGTTTTATCTTTAGTAAATTGTTTTCCCGATTTCTTGTCTTTTGTGACTTGTTATGTTGGACTTGATGTTGTCCTTGCCATGAATGATGTTTAGAAAGCATGTGTAGGCTTACTCCCAAGGGGGAGATAGTGTGCCTATCCAATAAGGTCTTTATGTGATTATGTGCAGCCATGATTTCCTTGTATGTATGTTCTTGAAGATTTGTAGGCCTTGTTAGGATTGATCTAATTGCATTGTATTGAGCATGTTGTAGCTAGGAGATGTTAGTTCCTCCTTGAAAATGAGTATATATGTTCTTTTTCATGCATTTTGGGTTGGTAGATGTAGTTCCTACTCCATTGAGTTGCATTAGATATGTTTAGCTTGGAATTGAAGTTTCATTGGTTGGTTGTGTGCATGTAGATGTAGTGCATGCATGATGGGCTACTAGTCTAGAGTTGTTTCCTTTAAGAAGTGTTTAGAAAGGTCATTCGAGGATGAATTTTCCCAAGGGGGAGATATTGCAACACCTCAGAAACTAGTAAACCAAACTAAAGCCACAAGCTAGGGTTGTAAGGTTTGACATATGTGAAATAGAGTCGTAGATGAGACTTTACGTGCTTAGAATGAAGGGTATAGTGGTTGAACGTCAAGATAAGTATTAGGCATAGTAGCTTAGAAGACCATTTAGAGTTTGGTTGATCATGGGAAGGGCAAGTACCAAGGCAAAAGGGCAAGCCTAAGCCAAGGAGCCAAGGCTGCTAGCTACTTCCTAAGGGTTCACGACCACTTTCACGAAAAGTGGTCTTGACCACAGTCTGTGAAGGGATCCGTGAATACCCCTTATTCCCATGGGAGGCAAGGCCTTGAGGCCAAGCTACTGCCCAAGTCCACGAGCCACTTCATGGTCCGTGGCCTTGACCACGGTCCGTCAAACTGGTCGTGAAGGTGCCTTAGGGAAATGTGGGGCTTAGCAAGTTGGGAGGGCCATTGGTCAAGGGACCACAGGCCGTGATACCCTTGACGAGCCGTCAAAGTGGTTGTGGTGCCTGGATGAGACTGCCAAGTTGAGGGACTTTTAGGTAAATTCCTAATTCGACTAGTTTTAAGTGGGGGTTGTTTTGTATGTGTTTTATACACCTATATATATATGATTTTAAGTCTTTAACCCCCAAGTTTAAGTCACTTAACACTAGACCCAAATCAAAACCCCAAATCATTCCTCTCTAAAATATTTCTCTCACTAGAAAGAACCTCCATTGAAGAAGAAGCTAGGGTTGAAGCTAAGGTCAAGAACAAGGGCTCCATTGCTAAAGGATTGTGCTAGGGCTTTGATTAAGGTATGTTTAGCTTTTAATCTATGGGCTCTTCCACCCATAGAGTCCCCTATAATTTCTCCTATGAAGAAAAACCCCAAGCAAGTTATGGTTACTTCCAATGTATGGGTTTTAGGTGGGTATGATTCCAATAGGTTGGATAATACTCATATATGGTTATTTTAGTGTTGATTTATGGTATTATGAAGAATTTATGTTAATTCCTTGATTAACCCTAATTTTCAAAGTATGTGGGCTTATGTCTTTTGAAGCAGAATTGATGGTTCTTGATAGATCTTCTAGAATTGTCACCATGTATAGAAACCTATTCAAGACTAGAAATATGAAATCATGAATTAAACTAGACTTATGCATGAATGATAGAACATGAATTGAAATGATTAGAATTCGGACTTTTTGATGAATTATGCTTAGAATTTGCCATGACTAAGGCTTAGGACTAATGTGTCTTCTGATCTAGACTAGTATGATGATTGTGGAGTAAAGCTTGAATGTAGGGTTTGAAGTCATAATGTTGATCACTAAGGCTTAAAGAGTAAGTCTAATATGATAAAATAGCTTGCATAAAATTGGTACATAACATAGATAGAGTTATGGTGGAAGGCTTTTACCCACATGACCTACCTAGAACTATATGAATGCATGTATGTAGAATGTGAAAGGTATTCTCACATAGAATGGTTCTAGATTGAAAGGCTAATCACCTAAAATGAATCATGCTTGTTAGAATAGAATAGCTTGAAGTTGAGCCTTATGATTCCTTCATGTATAGTTGAATTATGTAGCTTGGGACGGTAGATGTCATGGTAGCTTGGGACGGTAGTGTAACACCCCGTATCCAAAAATAGAGATTTCAGATTTCTGGTGTTACAGGTGGCACTCACGGACACCATCCACGGACCGTAGATGGACTCACGGTCCGTCCTGCAGGTCCGTGGATCGTGACAGAAAACTTCCCCAGAACTTAGTCAAAAAAATTGGCTAAATGTTGACCCACGGCCGGACTTACGGTCTGTAGGTCAAGTCACGGACCGTAGTTCATGTCCGTGGATCGATGCCCCTAAAGCCCAGCTTCAGTCCCAATTGACGATTGACCAGCACGGACCGTCAATTGATCTACGGTCCGTAGGTCTGACCGTAGATGAGAATCAGCAGCCAGTTAGCTGAAAATTGTTGATGGATCAACTTCAGATGGTCATAAATTTTAGCACAAAATGAATTATGTGTCCCATGACCTATAATATGATATATAATTGAATTATCTTTCCAACGCCACTGAGTTTGCTAAATTCTGACCTCTGAGTAAAAAGTTATGCTTGTTTTAGTGAATCACTGTCGGGCAGACTCGACCTACGGACCCAATCGATGGACCGTAGATTGAGTGACGGACCGTAGGTCCAATCCGTCAGTCATTCTGACAGCAATTAAGTAAGGGGTCTTTTGGTATTTTCCTATTTCGTTTAACCTCTAAGATACGTCGTTTAGACCCTAAATCATGAGGTTTTAGTCAGTTTAAACCTAGAAACATAACTAGAACTTACCTTAGTCAAAATCATTAATCAAAGCTTAGAAAATTAGAATCAAGAGAGGAGAAAAAGGTCAAGAACCCTAGTTCGAGAACGCAACAACGTTCCATCAGTTCCAGCCCCAAAATCGAAAGATTTCTCCGTGGAATTTGCCACCAGGTATGTGGGATTTCACTAGTGGGTTCCTTTCACCCATTAGGTCCCTAGAATTTAGTTAGTTTCTTGATTCCCTTATTATGAATAGACCTAGGGTTTCTAGAATTTCAACAGATCATCATGAATTAGTTATTTAGATGTTCCAAATCAGAGTATCATGTTATTACATCGTTTCTCGCATGAATTTCAGAACCCTAGCTATGTATTTCTTTAGTTCTTGAATTACACATGCTAGGTCATATATCTCAGTTATTCAGTTAGACATGCCTCAGTTATTAATGCATCATTATTAGATTAATTGTTGCATTCTCAGTTTGCATGTTCAGTTTTGAGCTATTTAGTACTTTACAGAACTCAGTCTTAATGTGTTAACCACTTAATTCATTGGGAGTAGCATAATACCGAGTTGGACTAGGGTTCAGCGTACCCATATAGTCCCAGAAGTACGAGCCACGTAGGTGTAAGTCCCCTCTGTGGGCAACATCAGTTTAGTGATCACGCCAGCATGCCTCTATACCTCTGACAGGGTATATTGGGTCCTCTTGATGGGGCGTGTACATCGGACTCTACATTTAGCTCATGTGGTTTTATGTCGATTATTAGTAGCTCCCACAGTTCAGTCAGACTCTATTGTATTGACCATATCTCAGTGCAGTCAGTATTCAGTCAGCATGTTATAAATTGGTCATTGCATTCAGTTAGCTCAGTATTCAGTATCTATATCATGTTCAGATTATTTCATTGCTTTATTGCTTTGTTCAGTTATATTTTATTTCTGTTGTACTCTATCCTGCATGCTCAGTACCTTTCAAGTACTGACGCATACATGCGCTACATCTTCTCGTGATGTAGGTTCAGGTTCTCAGCATTCAGATCACGCTTAGATCGATTCTCGATCATCAGTTCAGCAGCGTCAGTGGTGAGTCCTCATTCTTCGAGGACTAGTGACATATTTATATTTATCGCTTTTAGTCTTTAGTTTCAAGTTTGCTAGACCTAGTTGGGGAATGTCCCAACATTTCTAGTCAGTTTAGAGGCTTATTTCAGATATAGATAGATTCAGCTTAGTATTGAGTTAATATCTTCCTTGTATTAAACTCATCAGTTTTCATTTATCTCAGTTATAGTATATGGGTATTCCCCATCTTTTCAGATTTATTTATGATTTAGCTTCCTCATCAGTTTATTATCTTTAGTATGCTCATGATCATGCCAACAGGGTTAGCTTGGGATCACTTGTGGTCCTAGGTCCCATGTCCGCATCTCGGGGGTCGCTTGGGGCGTGACAGGTAGATCTCATGGTAGCTTGGGATGGTAGATCTCTTGGTAGGTTGGGATTGAGGAATTATGCTCTCCTAAGGTTAGCTTGAATTAGCATTAGTAGGATGCTTTTCATGGTAGCTTGCATTAGTATAGGCATGGTAGCCTAGGATTGAGGACCTACACTCTCCTATGGGTAGCTTGAACTAGCATTGTTAGAATGCCTTCATGGTAGCTTGACTTAGTTAGGCCAAGACCATTTCATGGTAGCTTAGGATTGAGACACTATACTCTCCTAAGGATAGCTTAGGGTTGATGATTCATACTCCCCTAAGGGTAGCTTGCATCATATTGAATGTTTGCATAGTAGCTAAGTTGGTATAGTTGTATCCTTTCTTGGATATCTTGGATATCTTGGATTGCATGATAGGGTGTTTTCCATGGTAGTTAGGTCTAACATAATAGTATGCTATTCTTTGATAGTCTAGAATGATGAATTGTAAGCATTGAGTAAGTTAGCCTAAACAAGTACTTAGTGTGAGTGGTAGTATGGGATGTCATTCATACATGACACAAGTATGACTTGAAGCTACTTATGAAATGTCCTCTTATGTGATGTATGACTATCTTGGATTGTTGATATAGTTACCTTCCATGATATGATTAATTTAAGTTGTTAGTTCCTTGTCAATATGAAGTAGGTCAATAGTGACACCTAGAAATGATAAATATGAATATGGTGATTTCAAAGATACGCTTAGTATGTATGGTATTATGGGATGCCCAACATGCATTGCACAAGTGTGCCTTGAGGTTACTTAGGGGTATACTGCTCTTATTTCATGAAAACCTAGGTCTTGACTATGAAGGTGGACTATGACCAAGAATGACCAAAGAGAGGTACTTAGCTTGGATAGTATTATGGGATGCTATATTTGCCTTGCACAAATATGCTTGGGGGTGGCTTGTGAAGTAGTTCTCTTAAATATGAAAGACTAATGGTTGAAGTATGAAATTATGAATGTCTTATGTTGACTTGTGATGATATTATGCTTATGTTGGAGTTTATGCTATGGATATGTTATTGTCTCTTATGATCATGTCTTATGTTGACTAACCATTTGAGATGCTTTATGATGTTGTGCTAGCTTTCATACTTGGTACATTTTGTACTAACGCATATTTCCTACATTCTAATCAAATGTAGGGTGTTGGAGATTGAATTGCTTTGGAGGCTAGGTTTCTAAGGCGCTAAAAGACTTGAAGAATTGATGAGTCCTCATAGCTTCGAGGACAAACCCACTATGTTCCTTTTTTGTCATTTCTTATGTTTTAGACTTTATATGGGCTGCGTCCCAAGACTTTTATTCATGTTATTCATAGATGGTATGAGATAAAGACTTAGTAAAGACTTTCGCTTGCTTATGAAAATGTTTTAGATTGTTTCAAAGAAAGTTTTAAATGTTCCCTACTTTTCTATGATCTTATGTTATGATGATGTTAAAGGCTTGTATGAGACCCCTTTGGGGTCAAGTACGCCATGTAACTTCTAGGGGGTACCCTTGGGTCATTACATGGAGGTACCATCTTGCTAGTATGTCACTAAGGACAAGTTTCGACATAACAAACTTGATGGATTTTCTTTAGAAATAAGACGAACAACTTGAGCTTGAAAATGATGTTTCATCTTTTGAATTGAGAAGACTAGCGCCAAGCACAATTTTCTATTGGCGAATAGTTTATCTCATTTGGTGTCATCGTTCTACTCAAGTAGTAAAGAGAGTTTTATTTGCCTTCACTATTATTTTGAGCTAATAGGGCTCCTATGGACCTTTCTTGTGCCGCAATGTAGAGTATCAAAGGCTTTCCAGGTATAGGGGCTGCCAAAACTAGAGGTTTTGCTAGATATAATTTGATACTTTTGAAGGCATCGCTAAAAGGAACACCTTTCTTCTGAGATGACCGAATGGTTGGCATCTTCCTGCTAAATTTGAGATGAACCTCCTCAAGTAGGCTAGCTTTCCTTGGAAACTTTTTAACTCATGAATATTTTGAGGCTCTGACATCTTCGAAATTGAATCAACTTTAGATTGATCAATTTCAATTCATCGATGTCTCACAATGAAACCTAGGAATTTTCCAGAATTAACTCCGAAAGCACACTTCAACAAATTTATCCTTAGTTGATATCTTCGGAGCAACTCAAATACCATTCTTAAGTCTTTCAAATAATCATCCCTCTTTCTCGACTTTACCACCAGGTCATCAACATAACATTCAACATTTTAACGGAGCAAGTTATCAAATATATTTTGCATAGCCCTTTGATATGTAGCACCAGCATTCTTCAAACCACATGGCATCACCTTGTAGCAATAAATACCTTTAGGCGTGCGAAATGCGGTGAGTTCTTCATCTTTTGGTGCCATGCAGATTTGATTATAGCCAGAAGAACCGTCCATGAATGACATTGCCTCGTAACCGGTGGTGGCATCAATCATTAGCTTCATAATGGAAAGAGAGAACTCATCTTTAGGACACGCATTATGGAGATCCCTGAAGTCAACACAAACTCGAATTTGGCCATTCTTCTTACTTACAGGAAAAATACTCGAAATGCATGTAGGATATTTAACTTCACGAATGATTTTGCCTCAATGAGTTTGTTAACTTTACTTTCTATCAATGGAACCAAGTCTGGCCTAAAACATCTTTGGGCTTGCTTAACATGACGAGCACCATTTTTGATTGTCTACTTTAGGATTCAAGCCAGACATTTCTTTATAACTCCAAGTGAAGACATCTTTTGTTCTTTGAGTATATTCACATAAGAGATTACTTCATCAACTTCTAGAAAGGCACTCAAGTAAGTTAGTCTTGGGTCTTCGTTAGTGCCAATGATAACTTTCTTTAAGGATTCTACTGTGGTCTTCACTCCTTCTTCAAGTTCTGGTAGAGCATCTCTAGCATCTTCTCTTCTAGAGGATCATTGTCGTTGACAGATATATGACAACACCGAACAATATCTTCCAACATTTTATCAATCTTTGTTTGAGGCAAGGCATCGTGCTCATTCTGGATTATAACATGATGTGAGGGGCCGACACTTTATTCATCTTCCTCACGCTCTTTGGTGTAAACCACAATGTGAGTCTTTGCATTTAGTTCCTCTTTAAAAAAAACCACTAGTTCCACTTGTCGCCTCATTCTTGAAGGAATCAAACTTTTGAAATCTTTTTGAATCGTAGATGAAGCCAGCATTGTCACTTTTAGATAACTTCTCTGATGCTTGTTGTTGTTCTTCTTCAATAGACCTAATCTCTCGAACACATAAGTTCTTACAGTCGATTATCCGAGTCGATCAAAGAAAAAGGGCTTTTTATTGGGAATAATGACATCATCTTCAAAAGTTATATAATTATTGCTTGCCTTTCTTATGGAGATGTGAATTAGTGGTGGTTGGTTATAGCCTAGGACTTCACGTTCTTGCTTGGTTATAGCCTAAGCATTAGGATCAAAACCTTCTCTTGTGCGTTTCGTAGGAAGTGCCACATCTCGCACTTGATTTTGAATGATCGTCTTTCCTGGTAGCTTTGAAGACAAGTTTATTGCATCGATCCATCTGATAGGAAGACTTAGTCCTCTTAATGCATCTTCTTGAATGTTAGATGATTTGACTTATTCTTTCTTTGCTTTTGGAACATAGTGAAGTCTAGAAGTCAGCTTCTTCTTTGAAGACATGATCTTCCCTTCATTATGATTGGGACAAAGTTATTTAGTGTCAACTTTTGCCTTTTCGACAGCCGCATCGATTCTTTTACTTGTGATCCTATCAAACTTGGTTGATTTGACATCATTAGATTTTGCCTATTTAACAACATAACCCTTAAAATTGAATTTCGCATCGGCAAAATGTGTCTCAACTTCGGTGAAAGGATTATCATCCACAACTATCTTCCTTTCAATCCCGCCTTCAAGATACTTCAAACATTGATAGTAAGAAGATGAGACGATATGAAGTCTTTGCATCGATCACGTGCATCCATGTGCTTGATCGCAAATCTTCCATGTGAATTTCTAATTTAATAGAGTCTATGGACCTCTGTCCCCCTTGATTGAATCCTTGTATCAACAAACGACTTTCACTAAGTTCTTCAGTTGTGATGTCAAGTTCCTTTAATGTGTGGATAGGCAAAATGTTGACTCCATATCCTTCATCTATTAAGATTCTATATATCTTTTTCTCTAGCACGTGACCCACCATATATAAAGGATGATTGTGTAGTGTTTCACCAAATAAAATATCATCATCTGTAAATGTGATTTTTGTATCACATACATGTACTTCTTTGGAAGAAGGTTCAATAGGTTTTTCAAAAGGTGAAAGAGACATCATTGACGAGATTTCCCTTGTTACTTTTTCTTCGTCACTATGAGACACTTTTGGTGAGGATTCACTTGTTTTCCATCTTTGTCAGTAGGAGACACCTTCATTGTTTCTTCCTTATCATCATTGAAACATGATTCCTCACCATTGTCTTGAGTAGTCTTTGTGCAGAACGAACTTGGTAAGAATTCATCTAGAGTCACAAGATGTCGGGTTTTTTGGTAGTGATACACTTCTAGCTTTGCCTTCTTTGGGCACTTGATTGACTTCAACCTGACCAATTTCTTCACCATCTTCCTTCTAATTGGTTGGTCAAATGATTCTTTTCATAATCTTGACTTGTTGCGTCTTCGCTTAGTCATAAGAATCCAACCTTCATAACCATCTATATCAACTTGAGATTTTTCTTTCTCCAATGACTCTTCTTCATTCTTTCCAGAGATACATATTTGAACCGAATTGAGTGAGACGAATGTGATGGAGATTTGGTTAGAACTAGCTTTCTCATCATCAAGGACAATTTTTTCTCTCTAACTAATTGCATCACTCTAACCTTGAAGGTAAAACATTTTTCAAGAGGGTGACTCACAAGTCTATGATACTTGCAATAATTTGGGTTATTAGCTTTTCAGGCTTCATCAAGTTGCTTCATCTCTGGCAACTCAATGAGCTTTTAACTCAAGCAACTCATCAAAAATATCAGAAACGTCAGAATCCAAGAAGGGGTATTCATTTTCTTGCATTTCCCTTAGGATCGACTTTTGGTTCGAATGCGCTTGGAAATTTGTTCTCACACTATGCTTCTTGCCTTCCTTCGTAGTGAACTTCACAGGCCACACATTAACATTCATGGATTCCTTGTTGTCGTTCTTGGGCATAAATTTGCTCGATTTCTTGGGTTCCTCCTTGTCCCTTTTTTTGCGTGGATCATGGACAAACATCATATCTTTTCCAGCAGAGGACATTCTCAACTCCATATCATGAGCGCAAGTAGCTAGATCTTCGAAGGACTTTGGTTTTATTCCTAGTAGGATGTAAAGAAGCTCCCAGTGCATCCCTTGAATACACATTTCTATCGCAGAAGCTTCACTATGCCTATCTTTGCGATAAAGGCTCGCGTTCTTCCACCGATTTATGAAATCTATGACCGGTTCATCCTTCCTTTGGTGAGTATTCGTGAGTTCTACCATGCTAACCGTACGCCTTGTGCTATTGAGCGATTGAGAAACTCGTGCTCTAGTTGTTCCCAACTATCAATAGAATTGGGCTCGAGATCTGTGTACCAATCAAAGACATTTTCCTTTAGAGAGCGGAAAACCTGCTTGACGTGATCGTCATCATAGGTTCTATCATTATTACATGTCTCCACAAAGTGTGCAACATGTTGATTCAGATTTCCTTTGCCCTCAAATTGTTGAAATTTGGGAGGTTGATAACTAGTAGACATTTTGAAGTTATCAATTCTTGTAGTGTATGGCTTAGCATACATATGAGAGGACTTAGTGGAGACTTCATACTTATCTTTTATTGTGCCTTCAATGAACTCCTTCAAGTGATCGAGTTGGATCATTCCTTCAAACGAAACTGGCATCTCATTAACAAGCGGTGCTTTCTTCACAAGATCTTCGATCTCTTGAACTTCAACACCTTTTCCAGGCGCATGACTCGCTTCTCCATCTAAAAGTCTTTCCATCTTATCCATCAACTTATCAATTTGAGACTCTTGGTGTTGCACATGCTTTATCAATCCTTCAACCAACTTTGTTAGATTTGCAAGTTGTTCCTCAGGGGAAGAAGCATCAGTCACCATCGTTTGCATGATCATTGGAGATGTAGGAAAGTAGCATGGATTGTCGCGTAAGTTGATCTTCAACGGACTCACGTTACGTGATGCAAGTTGAGATGATTCATTGGTTAAATCATAATTCTCCCTTGTGCTAGATATCTTGGAACCAGATTGCTCAAGTAGAGCTAAGGTCTTCTTGATCTTTTCCTCCTTCTAAAGCATTTGTAGAGGAACTTGATCTTTTGGAGTTGAAGACCCAAAAACTAGAGTTGATGCGGACGACACTTGAAGTGTTTGTTGTCTCAGCGTAGCAGCCTTGATCCTCGTAACTACTTCAAAACTTCCAATGGTAACACCAAGAATTCCTTCAACTTTAGTAGAGAATTTGGAGTTAGTGGCCTTAAAGGCAGTTGATTGAGAGTTGATCTTCATGAAAGTCATCTTGATATTCTTTAATGCTTGAAAAGTTGAGATGAGAGGAAGAGATTGTCACACTAGGCATGCCAGAATTTGTAGACAATAAAATTTGCGTCGAGAAAATAATAATCAAGAACAAAAAATAATGCAACAATTATTTTATTGATTTAAAGTGCGAGTGTTACAATCTCTATGATTCCTCTGAATTCGCCTTATCGAATATAATTCAAGGGCTCTTGAACTTGAACTTGAACTTGATCTTAATCTTGAACTTGAACTTGATCTTGAACTTGAACTTGAACTTTATCTTGATCTTGACTTCTAGTTGAATTCAAGGGCTTCGAGCTTGATCTTGAATTGGGTGGTCTTGATCTTGATCTTGATCGTTCTTGAAACTTGAACGCTTAAATTCTTGAATTCTTGAACTTGTAGCTTGTAGAGAAATCTGCGCCTTTTGATCCACAAGTTTTCTCTAGCTTTTCGTTAGAATTCTTGGTCCTCTTTTCTGAATTATGAGGACCCATATTTATAGTTTTAAAATAGAGGAGTTGTGTTGGAATAGGATTCCCTTCGACCAATCAGATTTAAGTGACATGACATATGAGTTTTATGGAGCGGACTTTAATTAAATTCAGATTTATTGAATTTAAATAATTAACCCAATTATATTAATCCATAATATTTATTTGGATTAATATATTTATGAATTTAATATAATCCGAATAATTTTATAAATCTATATTTAATAAATTTTAAATGATTATAGGAATATTTTCCAATTAAGCTCAATCTATGAGAGATGCAACGCTTAGCATGACTCAAATGAGAAACACACAAGTTACAGAATTCAACAGCTCTAACAAATTCAAGCTATAATCCAAATACTCCTCAATTTGTGATTTTCCCCATTTGATCACTGGATGGTCTATTTCAACCACAAGCTTGAAAATACATCAACACATTTATGAATCTGTCTCTGTCTCTGAAATTGGCAACACTTGTTCAAGATTTTGGATACTTCGGATTGAAAAACTTGCAAAGAAGAAGCCAATACTGTGATGATTTTCCATGTTTTTCCGAAAATGGCTAATTTTTTCAACCAAGAGTACCATATCAAACAACAACAATAAAAGGAACGTTTTTTTTTGGAAGGTAAAAGGGGGAATTGAGTTGATTTGGTTTGGTTTGGTTTTAGTCAATACTTTGGTTTATTTATATAAACTAGCAGCGCTCAGTTCTCTGACACCTTTTTCTGCCTCATCAAAGAATTTCCTTACCCTCTGAATTTGCTTCTTCATAAAGATCCTCTACTTATCAGTCACTCTTCCAGCAAAAATGTCTTCATCGGAGAGCCCTGCCTGTGCTAATTGATCTTGAGGTAAGTATACTCTTCCTCTTCTTGCACTGTACAAAAAGAAATATTTTAAGCACTGAACACATTGTACTTCAAAGGGCATTCATAGGAAGATAGAGGGAGTGGGTGAGACCATAGTGAGGAGTTTGCAGGGAGCTGCGAAGAAGACACAATCATTGTTCTCATAATGGAGTTATTCTCCTTTTGTTTTTCACCTGTGATCAATTTTTCTTTTGCTTTCTTACTCCTCCTTTTTATCTCAACTTGGAATTTGATGTAAGGTAAGTTACTAATCTATAGTAGTGAGTAATGACTTTTCTGATGTGATTTGGACTTACCAAGTTGAATGTAGTTTGATGCTAATTAAGAAAATCATTGAATGTGATTTTTCCGTATTCTCATATTACAGGATAGTGAATCCTTGTAGTACATATGTACACCACCATCGCAGCTAAGGCAACTTTATTAGCAGGCATAGACAAGGTAAAACATACAAGTTTTACAACTATCAGTTTCGCCTTTTTATACACTAAAAAGATAGCTCGAGCTGAATATATGTCGAATAATGGATCTAAAAAGATTTAGAAAGTAAATCATTAGTGCTTACCTCAGATACTCTTCTTTCAATTGCTGCTTCAAGACATTGAATCACTATTTTTCGTTCTGCATCTGATTTTATCGGGGAACCATCTATGTCTAATGCAGTACTCCTTCAATGAGAACAGAGTTTGTAATATTAGTTCACAAATTTTCAGAAAATTAAACTATGAAAGAGATTTCGAAATGAATAGAAAATTGTAGTACCTGGTGCACTACTGGTCCTTCAGCATCAACATTGCCATGGAAAACCATATATGCAATATCGGCCAATGTAAAAATTGTATCAAGGAGAAGCTTTGGTCTATCCTTTCACCGAATTGTCACAACAGAGTAGTTTTTATCTTACCAATCAAGGACACTCGCATTAGGCCTCTCTTTTTCATTCAATCCCCCACCAGCAGCATGTTCGATCTTCATTGAACCCATGAAATTGTGAAATCAAAATTGGGCTTCACAGAGAAAACAACAGAGAAGAAAGTAAAAGAGTGTAAAATCAGAAAAAATGACACGATGTTGAACACGCATTAGCTACTGAAGTAGGACAGCAAAAAAACTTTTTATAATTCGTCAATTTACCTTGTTTGTCCCAAATTCACCATACAACATGTGTTACTTTAAGTACAACCTTTTGTTGCTGTGTTAGTCCTTCTAACTGCCATTTCTAAATAAGGATATATATATATATATATAAAATATGATATAGGTGGTGGGCTTCTGAAATACATGGGATGAGTTGTTTTTGCACTTGGTATGTTGCCTTGAAGGTGCATTTTACGTTTATAACCAGATAAAAAAACTCTATACTCGTTTCAGTGTTTTTCTGTTTGAATAGTATAGTGGTCCTCCTACGGATTTAGATAGTAAATTTTGAATACCAAACAATTCAAAGAAAAAAAAGAAAGATAAACATACTGACCACATTTTTATTATAATATTTTCTTACACTCCCAAGTTTCAAACTTCTAATTATAATAATAATAATAACCACCAAACACTACAGTATAGTTGAGCGGTATCAACTGGACTATATGTTGGGGAAAATACTGCAATATTGATATTGGACTAAAATTATAAAGTGATAAATAACTTATCACAAATAATGTGTCGTGGCAAGTCACTGTCTTGAAAGCAATTTCGGCTCAATTCCGGTGCAAATCGTTGTAGCCGGTCGCTCCCCAAGGTTCCACAATTACTCTCAAACACGTGCATTTGTGGCTGAGAGTTTGGAGGTTGCTCAAAACCAATTGCCAAAAAATATTCTAAGGATAAGAAGAAAGGAGGAAGAAGTTTTTCTCTTCTTTTTGTTTATGTTGGTATAATATCTTCTTGTTAACAAAAGGCCATTCTTATATAGGATTTGCAAAGAGGAGTTTCAAAGTGAAGAGTTGTTGTTCATCTTGTATTTCTAAGATACTTAGAACAAAACTTTGAAGAACAAAGGTTAAAGAGTATTTTCAAACTAGAAAATTAAAACTAGTAGAGAAAATAGAATCAGAAACAGATTAGAAAACAATATAAAAATATTTTTCTCAGAGAAAGAAAATCGAGCCAATTGAATGCACAGTGTCCCCTTAAGGAAATTATTCCCTCAAGTACCCGAGGTTAATGGAATATATCCTCCCAGGATAGAACGATCTTACTCACTGGTGTATCGGTACCTAAAACCACGGTGTCAGCAAACCACTCAACGGCAGTAAAGTACACTTAGAATACTAGATTTAGTAGTAGTAGAAGAAGTCCAGAAAATTAGTTCAACTAAAATGAGAGGAAATCCCTCAATTTATAGAAAACAAAGGATAGTGTGAAAAAGTTCTTATTGTGCCTTACCGGAAAGGTCACAAACCTTTGGAAAAGTCACAATCTTTCGGAAATGTCACAACCTTTCATAAAAGTCACAACTTTTCATAAAAGTCGCAACTTTTCAAAAAAGTCACAACTCTTCATAAAAGTCACAACTCTTCATTTTCCATTCACACCTTTTAAAAACCAATAAGAGTTAACTTTGTATAGCGTATTGTGAATGTTAATGGCATTAAAGGCCATTACACCACATTACAAAAACTCTCCTTTTTGTTTTAGAACGGAAATGCTATTTCTTTGTAACTTATTTTACAAAGAATGGAAATATTCTCTTTGCATTACACAAAATGAATAAAGGTGTAATTAATTTCACTATATCACTCGATAGCTGTGGACTGTGAGTTTTAAGTTGTTCTATTTTCAAGCTTCTTACCGCAATTTTCTTGTATAATAGTAATTTTTTTTAAAAATCTAAAAGATAAAAAGTTATTATAGTAGTACTAAATACTAAATACAAGTATTTGTTACGAAGAAAAACGAATTAATGCCTATATAATAGTACTTAATAAATTGGTCTTTTACCTTAGAGAAGGGATGGAGCCAACTTATAGTCAAGGGGTTCATCTAAACCTCTTTAGATGGAAAATTAATTTTTTTATATATGATTAAAATTATTTTTATATATATGTAATAAATATCAAATTTCCTTCGACTAGTTAATATGTTTACTTTTTTAAATTTTGAAATCTCTTAGTAAGAATTCTGATTCTATTAAAGAATCACTTGCATTAGAATAGTTACAAGATAAACATTAAGAAGTGACTAAAAAAAATGCCCATTTGCAAAATCAGCGGCATAAATTTGGTGACCTAATATAATAATTTGTTTACCATATTATACATAGAAAAAACTCAAATATGTTTTTAAACTTTTAGAAAAAGTTTATTTATGTCATGGGTTTAAAGTCTGGTTCATCTATCTCAAATTTCAAATTTCTTTAAATCATCACGAAATTAAATCACCTCAAATTTTAAGTACAGTGTTCTTCCGAGCTAAATATCAAAATTCAATATCTTTTGAGGGAGAATTCAACCTAACTCAACAAGACTCACTTGAAATTTTTTAAAAGTTTCAAAACTTCAACATTCTTTAATGGTAAAATTTTCTCCACAACTTCAAATCATTTGATATTTTGAATATAGACTCAAAAAACACTATGGAACAAAGATCCAATGTCAAAAACACGAATCAAAGATTTTTTTTGAAAATTTGGGATTGATTTTCGTTTTTTTTGGAATATTTTTTTAATACGGGTACACTTTTTAAGCTTTACAAATGATTTTAGAATATCGGTGTTTTTAAAAAAGAAATTAATGATGTAGTCGAAATTTGAGACGATTTCATGAAGAATTGAAGATGTTAAAAATTTAGGAGTTGTTCATTTTCTTCATGTGTTCTTGGTGTTCTTAAGGAAGAACAAGTAAAAAAAGTATATTTGATCCAAAAACTTCAACTGAAAAGTATTAAACCTTGTTTGGGAGGTAAAAAATGATTTTGTAAAATTGGAGTTAAAAAAATGACATGGATGAACCTTTTCTTTAACAATAATGTGTCAAACTTTTAATGGATGACATAGATGAATCTTTTCTAAAAATCTGATGACATATTTGAGCATTTTCCCTATATATAATATTAGGATAAATTATTTAAATCTTTGGAAATATGAATTAACAATAGCTCTATCATTAGATAATCCTTAATAGCAAAAACCATTTCATTTTCTTCCACCTTAGTGTTATTATTATCCAACCAAAAGTCAAACTCAAGTTATGTTTTAAGAATAATCTTTTTCCGATACAAGATATATATTAAGTGGATTGGTTAATCCTCTTTTGCGATACATGATATTTTTTTAGGTGGATTAATTGGTTGATCTATTTTTGCGATCTCTCTGCAAAATCAGACGATTATGTCTGCAATATAATAAACAAACTTCTCATCACATATACCATTAACTATATGTTAAAACTAAAGCATACTCTATTCGCTTCAATTTAATTAACTATATGCGCGCAGTGGCGGATCCAGAATTTAGAGTCTCTGGGTGCCAAACAGACTCATCGCCTAAATTATCTTTATGTTTGATTCGAATTACTCATCTTTTCGATTTATATGACAAACAGTGGCGAACCCAAAAATTTTACCAAGTGGGGTCAAATTAATTATATAGTGTGTTTTGTTTCAAAAAACAGATTGAATATATATGTATATACCATGTATTTTTTCGACGAAGTGGGTTCATATGAACCCACTTGCAACAAGATAGGTCCGCCCCTGATGACAAATCAATCAATAAATGGGAATAAACATGTATAAATTTTTTAAAAATTGTTTGTAGGCTGTTTACGAAAAGTTTATGGTGGTTCATAA
>JAJONQ010013565.1:0-43829 GCA_036250385.1 Solanum microdontum
CATGCTTGAGAAAGCATCTCCAAGTGTTCAAACATAATGAACTAAGACATGCTTGAGGAAGCATCTCAAAGTGTTCAAAATAACAAATGAGCTAAGACTTGCTTGAAGAAGCATCTCAAAGGGTTCAAGATAATAATGAACTAGGATGTGCTTGAAGAAAGTATCTCATAGTGTTCAAGTTAATTAATGAGGAACTAAGATGTGCTTAATAAAGTATATCATAGTGTTCCAAGGTTTTAAATAGGGACTAGTCCCCAACCAAGAAGTATGATTATGATGACTTAAAGTGGTACTTAGTATGGGTGGGATTGTGGGGTCTCATCCATGCATTGCACAAGTATGACTTGAGGTTACCTAGGAAGTGCTTCTCTTATATGATATATGTTTAGATTGGATTGTTGCTATTGTTTCCTTCCTTGATATGTTTGACTAAAGGTGAATGTTTCCTTGTCTATGAGATATAAGCTAAGGATGAAATCAAAGACGGTAAGTATGTATGATGGCCTAAGGTGATACTTAGTATGGGTGAGATTATGGGGTCTTATCCATGCATTGCACAAGTATGACTTGAAGCTACTTATGAAGTATTCCTCTTATGGTATGAAGGTCTAAGTATTGACTATACTTATGAATACGATATATCTTCTATGTTTGTGGATTATGCCTTATGTTGACTAATGGTTATATTATGTCTATGTTGGATATTATGCTTATGATTATGTTGTTATGCTCTTGTGATGTTATGCTAGCTATCATATTTAGTACATTTTGTACTGACGCATACTCTTGCCTACATTCTTATCAAATGTAGGGTCCTGCGATATTGAGTTTCATCCCCGTGGCTAGGTTCCTAGTAGAGCAAAGAGTTGAAACTTTGGTGAGTCCTCATAGCATCGAGGATTTGATCACCTTTCCCTTATGTCTTTCTTTTATGTTTTAGACTTTTGTATGGGATGCATCCCAAAGATTTTCATGTATTAGATGGTTTTAGACAAAGTGTTATAGACTTCTGCTTGTTTTTATAAAGACTTCGATTGTATGATAAAAGTTTTAAAATCCCCGCATCATTTCTATTGCTTTATGTTATGATATGCTAAGGGCCTTGTATGAGACCCCATTCGGGGTTGAGTACGCCTTGTTACATCTAGGGAGTAACCCTGGGTCGTGACAGATATATGTTTCATGATTTGCGTATGTAAGCGTGCTCAATGTTAATTATACATATATGATGGCTTTTCCAAGTGCTTATGCAAGTTCAGATGGAAACATTATATGGAAAAAATTACTCAAATACTTTTTAAAAACATTCATTTCTTTAGTTAATTTGGTTTGTATTCTCTTAAAAGAATTATAAGTTATTATTTACTTTTAAATAGAGACATAATTTTTTTAATTGTAAATTATGATTTCTATAATCATTTTGATGTTGTGCGGTAAAATATTCATAACTAATTATTTAAAGTAAACAAACACCTACAATTTAATATTTAAAAGTACTAATTAGACAAAACATCCTTACCATATCTACTAGAACTCACTATAAAGAAAAATAATTAGATAATAATTAATCACTTAGTTGTTTTCTACTAGATTTCCTCACCTCTCTCTCTCTCTCTCTCTTTTCTTCCCATCTCTCCATCCCCTTTCTCTCTTTGTCTATCCCCATTTGCTCTCTCCCTCTCCTCGATACTATTTTAACTTTGAGTTTGATTCTATTTATACCATATTTCCACTCTTACTCTAGGAATTCCTTTTCCCTTCCTTTAAACAAAAAATGTTGGTTTAATTACTAAACACAAAGATATATCAAAATCTAATTTATAAGAAAACACCAAATTTGAATGATCGTCTAGATCGTTTTCCCTTTATTGCTTTCTTTTCGATGTTTATAGTATTCCTATAGCAACCCAAAGTCATTTAGGACTTGGAGGGTTAAATAGTACGGTCACCTGGTCGTTTATTTGGTTTTTGTGCAAGTTTCCATGTTTAGGAGCTTTAAATGTTTGAATGGTTGACTTCTGTTGAAACTTCAGGTAGACGGTTTCACAATACAACTCTAATGGTTCCTTTAACTCTGGAACATTGAGTTTGCTCCAGAAGGATCTTCAGTGCGGATCTTGATGCTTCTGAGATCATTTTTAGAAGACTTAAAATGGAGTTTAGGTATGGATTTGGGACACACTGTTTGTCGAGAAAACCTTGGGTGGATGTTTTGATTACTCTATTGAGTCTGAAATGCCGAATTCAGTTGTGTAGCATAGTTCATTCGCTTGCACATGGTTCTGAACGAATCCTTAGCACCCCATAATGGATTTTAAGCCTTGTGGAACTAGGTGATCTGCATTAGCTGGTGCAACCCCTATTCCTCTTCACATTCGCGCATCTTTAGCCACATTCATTCTCCACGATCTTAAGCTTAGTGTCACGCTTGCGGAGGCTAGTAGAGTTGGCCATCACGTTTGCAGGACTTGCGCTGCATTTTCATAGTCCAAGGGGGCTGACTCTTGATGAGTCTTGGATTTTGACTCATTTAGGGCTTGTTATTCATAGTATTAGTGTCCTCGATGCCTATTTTGTGCTCTAAACTAATGTTTTAATGCTAATTTGTAGATATAAAGGCAAAAGAGCAAGGTAAGGACAACACCGGGCAAAAATGAGCGAAAAAGATGAAAAAGGTTGAAGATAGTAAAAGCTGAGAATTGCCAAAGCCACTCGACGAATCGCCGAGTGGCACTTTAGCTCACCTAATATTCCAGACTGCTAGCCCGGGGGAGAATCCAACTTGGCAATGGATTTGGACTTTTGGCGAACCGCCGAATGGATCAGCGACAAAGACTTTGAACGCCTAAAGTTACATAGTCTGAAGGATGAAGAGTCAAGGAAAACCGGCGATGGAAAGGAGCAATTGGCGCATCACCGACTTAGTCGGCGATGCTCGACTAACTCCGCCGAGTGACCCAGAAGGCCAAAATCTGGGAACGTATAAATTAAATTTCAAAAAGAGAAAAGGGGATCTGGTCAAACCCTGCCATATCTTACCATTGTTAGACTTTGAGATTTCGTTAGAGACATTGCTTTTCTTAGTTTTTAGGAGTTTTATAGTAGTTTTTGAGTTGGGTTTTGGATTTGAAGATAAAATGAAGCATTGTAAAGATTCAGAGATTAATACCCAACTTATGGAGAACGTAACTGGTATTAATTTCTTACTTTTTATGATGTGTGGCTAAAACCCCATTCTTGGGGGTGTGATTATGTTATTAATTGTCTTAATTAGCTTATGGGTGTTAGGAATTACTGATTTAATTGCTGTTTTGAAGTGGGTTCGATTGGTAATTGAGATTTAACTTATGATTGTAGTTGCAAATGCTGTTCTAGCATAGTATTCTATGCTTACTTGAGAAAGAGGTTTTAGAATTAAGGTTACCAATTGATAATTGGGTTGTTATCGGTTCAGCTCGAGAGAGTGAATCTAAATTCGATCCTACCTATCTAGATCGAGAGAGTAGATAGATTGAGGTTTTGGGCTGTTCTTAGTATGATGCTTGTTGAGGTTCGAGAGAACTCACTTGATTCATGATAGTTGATCGAGAGATGGCTATTACATCTAAAGCCTAGACTACCCACTAAGATTCAGCGACTTATTATAATTAGTAATCACCCGTATAGCGAAATTGGCAATTAATCGATCATATCCCAAGTATCCTTTTCAACTTGATTACTCCCCTGTTTTTCATAGTTGTTAATTGACAAACCTTATCCCCCCAATTTGACACTTGTTGTCAACCCCTTCGATTTACTTCAATAATTTCGATAATTTCTATTCCTACAACCGATTAGAACATGTCTTGCATTTCGTAATTGAATTCTCTACCTTATCACTCCCTGTGGTATCGATCCAACTCTTCGTTAGGTTTATACTAGATTGCGATCGCCTACACTTAGTATTAGATGAAGTGTAGTTGAGCGTTATCAACCCTTCATGTTCAGGTCTAGGCCCCACATTTGCAAAAGCTTGGGGGCTTGACCTTCCACAATCACAAACTGGGTCCCGTGTTTGTCAAGGTCACCTATCTAGTCTCTGAATGAAAGACCGGCCTCATTCTTTCGACACTTGATCATATTTTCAAATTGTGATAATGAGGGCTAGTGTCATGACCCAATTTCTCAAGTCCCTATGGCACCTACTATAAACCCACCAGTAGTTAAGCCAACCCATATTCCAAAATGACATGTAAAGGGTATATGAGGAGAAACAAAGAGGAATTAATAATTTAACACAATTAACAAGACAAATAGCGGAAAAAAAAATCAATAAATACATAAATTAAAAGACCCCTCCCATAAAATTAAAGTCACAAGTACAAAGCTACTAAATAAAAGAATACAAGCCCCAAAAGTGGGGCAAAAACAAATGACTTGTCTCAAAATACAAATGCTTAGTAAATAAAATAATGATGGAGATAGGTATGATCCAGAACGCCATATGCTCACTCTCACCTCCGAATGCGACAACTACAGGCTCAATCTCAACGTTGATAGATGGTACTCGGACCTGCATCACGAGACAAATGTAGAGTGCATCATGAGTACAAAAATTACATGGACTCAATAGGCATCATAGACCGACTGGGCAAGAAAAGTAAGGGCAATATGAAATGTGAGAATTTCGCAACTGAAGTCAAAGAATGGAAAACTAATGCAAATGCACATGAGCATACTAAGGAAATGAAATTAAGTAAGTAAATACTAGCTAAAACCTAACTGGACCCCATAAGCCCATAAGGTACATTTCGGCACAAGTTTAAGTAAAATGCTGAACAAACACCCATAAGCCTAACAAGTATACATAATAGCTACATTTGTTAAGAATAGGACCTAGTGAGTCTAGAGCTAGAAAGTGCGTAGCCCCAACCTCGAACTATGGATAGACCTCCCAAAATATCCATATAGTGTGTAGTCCGAACTTTAAACCTTGGATAGGCCACCAAGTAAGAAAGAGTGCGTAGAAAGGACCTATAACGACGGATATACCTCCAAAATGTATGCAATAGGATCTAACAAACATGTATCAACTCTGTAAAGGATAATGAACCCAAATCTCAGACTATGGTTGTAGATTAGTGACCAGGCCATGTATTTGCGACCAATAATAGTATGTTGAAAGGTCTCAATTCAACATCATCGATATAAGGCCACCATGGAAGGTCGTCTACTCCAAGATAATCAATCATATACTCAAAGCTTGAATTGAATCCAATCCCAAATCATTGAACATTACTGTATACCTCAATCGTGAATCACCAGGCAATAGAAAAGAGGAACAATGGCTAAAAGGTCATCGAAACTGCATCTTTTCTTAATCTACAATTCATTATATTAGACCCAAGTCAGCTACATACATCTATAGGGAGCTAAGCAGTCTAAAACAACAGGGAGATTCTAAGGCCTATCAACTCCAAAATATGCAAGTCTAAGGCAAATAGTAGTATATAACTAGACTAAGGATAAACATTCTTCAATACCTATAATAAAATTATACTAATTAACACCACAAGGGAAAATTGTCACTCCCCGAGCCTACACCCTAGACGTGGCTGGCACTTGAGAACCATCGTTGGTCCCCAAGCGAACTCTTGGCCTGGCTCAATACTCAGGAGAAGACTTACTAAACAACATAGGGACTCAAATGCAAAGATTAACTCAATTGTCTCAAAATAAATAACTGAGAATATTTAAAAATATCCAACTAGCCGTAAGAAGGCAACTCAACTCTTAAAATATTAACATGGAAAATGGAAAAAAAGACTCCTCTAAATGCTACTGCCTATGAAGCCTCTAAATATGATGATGGAAGTCGGGACAAGACCCACTTGAGTAGTTCTTGATTTTTGTTCAATTCTTGAACAATGGAGGTTGTGAATTCTTTCGTGTTGTTGATCCTTGGTAAAAGTTGTGTTGCCCAAAGGGATTGTGTTGAATTCATCATGTCTTCATGTTAGGTTTGATAATCGAGAAGAGTTTAGGAGAATTTCCCCTATTCTAAATGAGTTACGACCCTAAATTGAGCGTAAATATTTGTTAGATTTTCTGGGTATAGGTGTGGGGAGGCGCGCGACCCATAGCGCCAAGGCTGCACTTTAGTAGTTTAGGCCTTAGCGCGATGCACCAGCAGTGCGCCAAGGCCCGACTTCTAAAGTTCAGGCCCTGGGGTGACGCACCACTCAGTATGCCAGGGTCGCCTTGTCCTTTTCTTTCTGTGCTTTATTTCCAGACGTGTTCCTTTGAATCGTGACTACATTCTCTTCTTTGTATTAGCTTCTAAAGTCTCCATTAATCCTTGAGAATTTCTTCATGTCCTAATCACATGTCTTAATTCACATTCCAAACTAAAGTAAGTTTAGAAGGAAAGTTCAAGAGGTTTTTTTTGAGTCATTTTGAGAATTTTTTTTGTAATCAACAATGGTTTTGAGCTAAGTCTTGAGAAAGTAAATATGAGAATGAGAAGAAGTGTATTCATGATTGAAAAATAGTATTAGGGAACTAAATATTCCCAAATGTAACACTTTTCCATTTAAAAGAGAGAAATAATGATTTCTAAATGGGTTTATGAGTTCAGAGATGTTTCAGAATATTACCTCTTTTAAGAGGACATTTTGAGTAATTACCTCAAATTGAGAAGAGTTGTGCTTTCTAGATTTGAGCATGAGTTTAAATATTATAGGGAGTAGTATTAAGCACCGATATGGGGATGAGTTCAGACAACTCATATTCCTAATAAACCATGTAGCCAACATGGGTAAAAGGTTGTACTTTTTAGACGATTCCTTATTTCTTTTAAGCATAGCTTAATGGATCCACTTAGTTGAGGTGTTCTATACCCCGGCAAGGTATAGGACAATTAGGCGTTTCGTGCCAAATTTGGGTGTTTAAACTTCTACGCTCTCAAGCTCTTTTAAGTCACTCTGGGTATAATCATTTTTTTAACAACAAAATATATTTTTTCATTACTTCCACATTTCGTAGAATCTATTTAGTATTTGATCTACGTCATGAATTTTTTTACTTAAGCTTTCAAATTCTCCCACTTTATCATCAATATTCACGCCATTTTGTTGCTTCTTAATTGGTAGATGTTCAAATGTATTTGCGCTATCTATCAAATAGCACTTGCCAGTATTTGATCAATTTTTATCCCTCAAGTGCAATACTTTCTCAATTCGAAATAATCATGTTGTTCTTATTAGGTCTTGACAACGTTTATTTTTATGCACCTATTCCAAGTTTTGGCACGTGAGTCGAGGTAATCTCATATGTCCCCAATTATTTGACATTGTTTTCACCCTTGACAATTTCAGCCAGATAATACTAAAAGAGATTTTTTTTTAAAAAATTGTCCGCAATCGTTGATTTAGCAAATCCAACTCTCGTTTGCTTGATTAATCTTAATTTTCTTAATCTCGAGCTTTTCATCAAATTTGGATTATTATTTATTATTTATTTTCTTAAATAGTATCCCTTATAGGACTAGATCCATTGGTTTTTGAATGCTCTACTCGTGAAATTTTGCATACTTACTCCGCGCTTACTAAATGTTTCATTTTCTTTCAAAGGTTGACTTAAGTTGAGCATCAAAGGGACAAACAAATTAAAAACGACATGGACGATCAAATTATGATCAACTTAGTTGAAGACGAGTTTAACCATGTTACGATCCAGGGGTACCCCCTAGATGTAACATGGCGTACTTGACCCTTCGGGGGTCTCATACAAGACCTTAGCATATCATAACATAAGATAATAGAAAAGTATGGAAATTTTAAAACTTTTATCCATACAATCGAAGTCTTTTATTACAAATAAGCGGAAGCCTTTTTTCTAAACT
The DNA here is from genome assembly GCA_036250385.1 of Solanum microdontum. Classification (NCBI taxonomy): domain Eukaryota; kingdom Viridiplantae; phylum Streptophyta; class Magnoliopsida; order Solanales; family Solanaceae; genus Solanum; species Solanum microdontum. The sequence continues at coordinate 7,883 of JAJONQ010013565.1, forward strand.
TTGTCTCAAACCATCTAATACAACTTGAATAAAACTCTTGGGACACAACCCATACAATAGTCTCAAAATATGAAATAAAATACATAAAGGAAATAGTGGGTTTGTTCTCGAAGCTATGAGGACTCACTAAATCTTCAACTCCTTTGCTCCTTAGAAACCTAGCTTTAAGAATGGAACTCAATCTCCGAAATCCTACATTTGATGAGAATGTAGGGAAAGTATGCGTTAGTACAAAATGTACTAAATATGTTAGCTAGAATAACCATAAGGACATAAGACAAGGGTTAGTCAATATAACACATAATCCATAATCATATGAAATACTTCATGAAACATAAACTATAATCATAAGAGAGGATATCGTAATAACAAGCAAAGTCTCCAACATAAGCATCATATAAGCATTATTAACCTCTTTAGTCATCTATACCATAATAGAACTATTCTCAAGTAACCTCCAAAGCATGCTTATTCAATGCCTAAATAGCATCCTATAATACCATCCAAGCTAAGTATCCAGTTTTGGTCATCTTAATCATAGCCTATATGCATGGTCAACTCTTAGTCTCTTCTACCATAAGGGCAATATACTCCTAAGTAACCTTAAAGCACACTTGTGCAATGCATGAAAGGCATCCCATAATACCATTCAAACTAATCATAACCTTGAAGTCAACATAGTCATACTTACCCTCCTTTGGCCTCATTATTAGCTTACTTCTCATAACCAAGGTAATCTCTCACCTTTAGTCAATACTAACAAGGAAGGCAACTATAGCACAATCCTATCTCAAGATACATCACTCAAAAGAACACTTTCTTGAATAACCTTGAGTCATACTTGGTGCAATGCATGAATAGCATCCCATAATACTATTCATGCTAGGTACCACTTTTAGGTTCTCATACTAATACTTCTTGGTTTGGAACCTAGTTCCTCTCTTTAACTTTAGAACACTATGAGGTACTCTCTTAAGCACATCTTAGTTCATTATTAGATTGAACCCTATGAGACACTTCTTTAAGCATGTCTAAGTTCATTATTAACATGGACCCTATGAGATACTACCATAAGCATGTCTAAGTCCATTTATACTCTTGAACACTATGAGGTACTTCATTAAGTAAGTCTTAGTTCAAATATGCTGTAGAACACTATGAGATGCTTTTTCAAGCATGTCTTAGTTCATTGGATATGGAGATTGCCACTAGAAACCTTAACTCAACTATGTGAAGGCTTCCATCCCATGAGACCTAACTTTGGGAAAACCCACACTCTACTACATAAGAGTTCCCCCTTTAACTTGGATATTCCTCACATCAACTAGGTGTGGTTCTCCTTTCAACTTGGAGCCCGGACCCTCTCTTGTGTGACACTCCATCTCATTGTCAATATCCACTTGAGTTCAAGCATACACCCCAAGAATTCACTATTAAGCCTTGCTTAACATTCATGTCTCATGGAAGGATGTCCTTGACAACCAATCCATGTTCAAGTGATTCTATCACTTTATACTTTCAAGCATTTATAAGATAGGTTAAGTGAGTATAGATCTTTCACCACCATTCTACCTATTAGACTTTTATTCATCACCTTAGCTTTACTCTCAAAGCCCTAATGATTCAACATTCTTGACTAGAAGCCTTACTCTCAAAGCTCACAATCATCAATTACCCCTAGATTCTAAGGCATTCTAATCACATTCTTTATTATCAAGTGATTCTAGTCATAATTCATCAAAAGGTTCAACTTCTATGCTCTACAAGTCAAGATCCATCATACATAATAAGGTCTAGTTCAATTCATGTCTATATGTTCCTAATCTTGAACCATTACTACACATGACATTAATTTTAGAAGATCAATTCTAATTCTTCACTTTCACCTTTCATGACATAAACCCACACATATCAAATTCATCACATAGACTAGGGTTAACCATTAAAATCACATAAATCCATCATAATATCATAATTCAATTCTAATTGATTCATAATTAGGTATTATCCACTAGATTGGAATCATACCGAAACACTACCCACAATGTAAGAAAAAACCCTAGCTAGAATTGGGCTTTGACTTCACAATTGGGTGAAAACCTAGGGCTCTATGGGTGGAAGAACCCATAGATGATTAAGCTAATATACCTTAATTCAAAGCCCTCACCAAGCTTGCATTAATGGATAAAATCTGACTTACTTCCTTCTCTTCTTCTTCTTCTTCTTCTTCACTTCTAGAGAGATAATTATTTGGAGAGAATTTGGGTTCTTTGAAGAATGAATTAATTCACTTAATTTAGGGGCCTATTAGGTTTATATAGGTGGTTTATTAACTAACTAACCAACCTCCCATAACCCCTAACTAATTACTAATTAACCCCTAAGCCCCTAACTTAAAAACAAAACTTAAAATCTTCCTTGACTCACGAAACTCCCACCCACGGACCGTGGGTGGGTCCACGAACTGTACTGCACATTCGTAGGTGAGGTACTGGAGCTCAACATGCAGGGGAAGGTCAGCCTTGACCCACGACCCCAACCCATGGGGCGTGGGTCCATCTACTGGCCGTAGATTCCCTTCATGGGAAGGCTGATTTTTGACAGCTTTTGGGCTGTTTTAAGGGTCCTTGGGGGGTCGTCCCTTGACGCCCTAACTCTAAAACCGTCATTCTAAGTACGGGAATCATTTTTATGATTTTTAACCCTCATACCAAACTCTAAAACCCTAACACAAGGCTTTAGAACTCTCTAGTTTAGTTCACTAGTTTCCGAGGCGTAACAAACCATGAAGGAGCCAAGTCATACCAGGATAAAATTGCTAAGCTCGAGGAAAAAGTGGAAAAAATAGAACAATAAATTGACGGTATCAAGGAAATGATAGCCGATATTAAGAACTATTCTAATGAAGACTCATTGGATTACGATCTTAAGGACTTCTCCAATGAAGATTTAGAGGGATACTCTCCTATTCACGCAACTGCATATCCCAACTTTGATTGTAATGCTCAACACTTTTAAGACATGCATCCACTTCCACAGAATGAGGCATTTGACAATTGAAGTGAAACAAGCAAATATGAAGAAAATGGTGGGAGACATTTCAATAGAGAGACTAATCAAATTTCTTTCACAAATGAGCTTGCTTCACAACTTGGGACAAATATGGTTGAAATTGAAAGTGAAAACGAGAAACCTTATAATCTCGTTGATATTCCAATGTATTATGGGATAGGTATTCCCTAGATGCACTTGACGACATATCTTGATTGGTTAACAAGCATAGGGCAAGGCAATGAATTTCATACGAGGATTTTTGTTAGGATGCTTACATGGCCAACCTTGATGTGGTATGCAAACCAAGACACATGGAAATGTTCTCTTGGGTCGATATGGCCAAAGATTTTACTATGCAATACGGGCCTCCTAATAGTGCATCTAAAGGGTGTGGTTTGTCGAAAAGGAAATCTATTGAGTCTCATGAGGAAATGAAAGGGGATGAATCTTAAAAGAAAGTACCAAAATCATCTTTGGGGCATTATTGTTTGAATGAGGCACAATCTAGGGACAAAGGGAAGACTATCACTGAAGCACCAAATGTTCCTCAACTAGTGCCTGAAGCGAGAAAAAAACTCAAAATTTCACCCCTTTGAGTGAACCAATTTCATTTCTTTTCGAAAAGTTGAGATCATTAGGAATTTTACAACCAAAGCCTCGTGAAATTCTTTTGCATCCTTTTAACCCAGCCAAATAATGTGCTTTCCATTCAGGCATGTTAGGTCACACTACTGATGAATGCCAGTGTTTGAAAGAAGAGATCCAAAAGCTATTGGATAGTGGTATGATCATTCAAAGACGGGTAGCTCTCCCTAAGTTTGTTTGGCATCAACTTTCAGCCGTCACGCCAAAGTTAAATCACAATCAAGCAATTTATCCTCAAAGTGTCAGTCAAGTTCCTCTTCACAGTCAAGAAACTATTGGATCAAGGATTATTGCACCAAATTCACCCTTTTAGGAATCTACTGCACGCACTTATGATATAGTCGAAAAGAGTACCCAAAATGATTTCATTCTAAACAATCATTAGGTGTACGGGGGATTTTCTCAAAAGATGACTTTTGAGTGGCATAGAGTAGAGCAATTAGTTTTTGTGTAACATCTTTTTGAGAAAAACTATGTATTTTTTTGTGAGCTTAAATGATCATTTATTTGTATGTTTTAAATTCCTTTTTATGTAAGGCGAACTATGCTTGACCTGATTTCCTTGGTGGATAGGTAGGCAGCCCATATAGAGATTCAGTTATATTAATTTAGAAATTCTAATATATATTTTGCATGTAACTGGAACTACTCCTGATTTCCTTGGTGGATACGTAGGCAGCTTATATAAGGCTCAGTCGGGTTATTATAAAATTGTAGTATTCCCCTGAGAAGGAGAATGAAGCTGGGACATAATTTTGGCATGCAATCGAGATAATTTTTGGAAGCACGCCAAAATTTGTAAAGGATAAGGATCAAGTTGAAGTCAAGATTTGATGCTCGACATGTGTCAACCTTTCTCCAAGTCAAATTTTCTTTCCTTTCATTTTCAACATTAGAGACTACTAGTTAATACCTTATTCCCATCCACTCGTCCTAGACTTGAATCTTTGCCTCCAGTTTAAAATTCTTATTTATACAAAATCACAAGCATAATCTATTTTATATAATATATAATTAATTTTGCATTTATTTCATATATGCTCATGCACTAACAATTTATTTTTGTTTTTATAGTTTTGTTTCTTCTTTAGAGGTTGCCTAGCATTGAACACTGTTTTGGCAGGGAATCTGCGTCAAGGACGAAATTATAATGGTAGACAAATTGAAAGCATTCAATATGGGCATGGGATTAGTGGGAGCACAAAATGATGATCGTGAGAAGAACGTGGTTCGAGGAAACAATCTGGTCAATCTGGATACTACTTTTAGCCTTCTTCCTACCATTACTAAAACTTCAATCTCAACTCAAAATATTTGTTTAACCATATCTCCTCGCCCATCTTCTTCCTATACAATCTCTCCACAAATGCCCTCAGTATACACTATCAATCCCAATAACTTTCAAGTCACCATATTGTCAAATACCCATCCTCCCACAATTGTATTTCCTTAAAATGAAAACAAGCATTACCAATTGACAGCTCGCCTTTATTCTAGACGTGAAAAGGATATTTGGTCAATTTGCCATGAAGATTTGGGAAAATACTTCCACAATCTGAGAAAACTTTTGATGAAGAGTTGCGCTTAAGAATTTGTTAGAGTTTGAAGTATGAGAATTTATGTGTGCATCAAATGTTGAACTTCCGCTAGGGTATACACTACCTAAGTTCAATACTTTCAATGGGAAAGGAAATCCCGTCGCTCACTTAAAGGACTATTTCAGTAGATTTGTAATACTTCGGATCTAAAAATGAAGAAAAATCCTAGTTTTCAGAAAACTGGTGCCAATACCGACGGAACCACCCACAGACCATAGGTGGGACCACAGACCGTAGGTGGTGTTCCGTTGTTAAGGCTAATATCATTATAGTCTCAATCCCACCCACGATTGACTAATACGGTCCGTGGTTGGACCTATGTACCGTAGGTCTGCCCGTAGGTGAGGGTCAGCAGCCAGTTAGCGGGAAATTGCTGTTGGGTAAACTTCAAACGGTCATATCGTTTAGCATAAAAGGATATAGGTGGCCCATGACCTATGAAATTAAAGATAATTGAATCCTCTTTCCAACGCCATCAATTTTGCTAAAATCCCATCTCTGAGTAAAATGTTATGCTCGTTTTAGTGAAGCCTTGTCAGGCAGACTTGACCGACGACCCCTACTTACGGTTTGTAGGTCAACCCACGGACCATAGGTCCCTCCATGGGTAGCCTTCGATAACCTTGAAGTTAGCGTCATTTAGGTCTTTTTCCTATGTGTTGGGCACTTAAGCTACGTCGTTTGATATCTAAACTACGTAGTTTTGGTCACTTTTAGCCTAGTAACTAAATTAGAACTTACCCTAATCAATTCATTCTCCAAAATTCATCCAATTAGAACGAAAAGAGGAGAAAGAAGTCGAGAAGCCCTAGTTCAAGAACGCAACAAGGTTTCATTAGTTCCAGCCTCGAAATGGAAAGATTTCTCCTTGAAATTCATCACCAGGTATGTGGGATTTTACTAGTGGGTTCCTTTCACCCATTAGGTCCCTAGAATTCAGTCAGATTCTTGATTCCCTCAATATTATCTAGACCTAGGGTTTCTAGAATTTCAGCAAATTATTATGAATTAGTTATTTTAATGTTCCTAATCAGATTATCATGTAGTAGTATCGTTTTTGCCTAGATTCATGCATAAATTCAGAACCCTAGTTATGTAGTTCTTTTAGTTCATGAATTACATTAGTTAGGACAGATAAACATATATACATGCCTCAGTTTTAGAATGTTTCATTATCAGATATACATGTTGCATTTTCAGATTTGCATGTCAAATTATTGAGCTATCCAGTTTACTTCAGTATGTTATAAATTTCACATATTCAGTTGGGAATAGGCTTAATAACGAGTTGGACTAGGGTCAGTCACCCTCAAGTCCAGAACTACGTGCCCTCGTAGGTTATAAGTCCCCTCTGTGGGCATTAGTTTAGTGATCACAATAGTCATGCCTCTATACCTCTGGCAGGGTATATTGGGTCCTCTCGATGGGGCGTATACATCAGACTCCACATTTGGCTCATGTGGTTTTATGTCGGTTATTAGTAACTCCCACAGTCAGATTCTAGTGCATTGACTAGGTTATCAGTTACAATTCAGTATTCAACTTCAACATATATAAACTTGGTTATTGTATTCAGTTAGTTCATGTTAAACATTTTCAGTATAGTACCATGCTTATCTCATGTCATTGCTCAGTTATGTGCTTTGTTCAGTTATGTATTTTATTCAACTTTATTCTATCCTGCATGCTCAGTACCTTTCAAGTACTGACGCATACTCTGCACTACATCTTCTCGTGATGTAGGTTTAGGCCCTCAGCTTTCAGATCACACATAGATCGGTTCCTAATCTCCATTTCAGCAGCATCAATGCTGAGTTCTCATTCTTCAAGGATGATTGGCATGATCATATTTTCTACTTTTAGTCTTTAGTTTCAGTTTTGCTAGATTTAGCTGGGGCATGTCCCAGCATTTCTAGTGAGTTAGAGGCTTTATTTCAGACATAATTAGATTCAGTTTTAGCTTTGGTGTTTGATATTTCAGTTGTCATTAAACTCATAGTTCTTTTATTAAGATATTAATAGGTATTCCCCATCCTTTCAGTTTACATGATGTTTTTAGCTTCCGCACAATACTTTCTTAATTCAGTTATCTTTAAGTAAGCTTATGATATGCCAGCAGGGTTAGCTTGAGGTCACTCGTGATCCTAGGTCCCGTGTCCACGTCCTGGGGATAGCTTCGGGGCGTGACAAGATTAGTTGGTACTGGACATGATGAATCCATACAAATGAGATTGTTCATTCAAAGTTTATTAGGATTGGAACTAGCTTGAACTAGCTTGGTACACTAAGCAAGACTTTAGGAAATGGCATAAATGGGAAGATATGGCTCAAAACTTTATAAAGAAATATGAGTTCAATAATGGAGATGATTTTCATATAGCCAATTTGCTCAAAGTGAAGAAAATTTCGCAAGAATCATTCCAAGAATGTGCCATACGATGGAGGTTAGAGGCTTCAAAACTACATCCTTCATTGCCTGAAGAGGAATTGATCTCAACCTTCATCCAAATTCAAGATGGCTTATATTATGATAAACTTCTTGGAACTTGTGCACACAACTTCTCTAACTTTATTAAGGTTGGCAAAGAGATAGAAAATGGTATTCAAGGAGGAAGAATTGTAGACAACTCAGCAAAACAAGTCGTCCACCAAAACTTCTAAGCAAAAATACCAGTAAATCCACAAAGCAAAATGAGAGACAAAAACTCAATTTTCATGACTATGCAATAGCCACAACACCATCTAAGTGATCAATTTTTTCAATCTCATACTAATTTCACCTATTGCAATGTGCTTCTCCAGCATCCTTGCAAACAACAATTTCACCAAGCACAATCTTGCTTGCGATCACAAAAGAAGGTGAGATTTTTCTACTTCACTCCTTTGAATGAGCCATATGTAGATATATGTGAGATTGAGAGCAAATGGACTTCTGTAATCAAGAAAAAGATTCATTCCTGAGTATACGCCTAAACACTTTGATCCATCAAAGAATTGTACTTACCATTCAAGCATTCAAGGACATGACACTGAAAATTGTCTTGCACTAAAATTCAAAATTCAAAGCATGATTGATAGTGGAATTATAAAGTTACAACTAGAGTCTTAAATCAGCAATGGAAATATTGCAAACAATAGCACAATTGTTTTGGGTGATCCATCAAAATTGGCACCAAAGCATTTGAAAAGAAAGCGTGCAATCAATCAAGAAGAATAGCAAGGGCATTATTTTTGAAACTTGAGAATATCATTCTCAATTCACCCTCTTAGTAGTATCTACTCTTGTTGCAATCCTTTTTAGACTTTTGTAATGAACTACATGTGACCTGATTCCTACTAGTAGCGGGATACATAGGTGCCTATTTTGGGTTCGGTCTCAACATAATAACAATTCCATTCTCCCCCAAGAGCAAAGACTAAGACAACTTTGCAGATGGCCTATAACTATTCGAAAAAGGAAAAGTCGAGATCACAAGTCATACTCGCATCATCAAATTGTTTCAATGCCATAGCAATAAAAAATACAGATTCAAAGCCAAAGCTTCATGGTTCAATGCAAGGGAACCATTTTCTTTTATATTAACAAATTTTCTTTGAGTAATGCAGAGGTTGATTTTTAGTTATTCTTAAACGATAACACCCAAAGCTCAACATCAAGTCAAAATTTGCAAGATTCAGATGGTGCTACATTGACAAGAATTAAATTTGAAATTCATAATTTTTCTTTGAGCGTAGAATTTATAAGTAACAAATTTTCATTGAAGATGAAGCTCCTAAGTATGGGAACCATATGCAGTTCAATACTGTAAAGGTACTGCAACAAGCTTTTCATACTAGGTTCTGAATGTTCGCTATCACAAAGAAATCGCACCAAGCTCATTACATTGCGCAAAAAATTGTATTTGTAAATTTGCACTATTTATTGGGTTAGTCCATCCTTAAATATGACATATTGGGTTCGCTCACCCTCAAATAGGATATGTTGGGTTAGTCCACCTTCAAACAGGACATATTGGGTTCGTCCACCCTAAAATAAGACACATTGGGTTCGTCCACCCTAAAATAGGACACATTGGGTTCGTCCACCCTAAAATAAGACATTGGTTTCTTCCACCCTCTAATAGGATTTTTTTGGTTCATCCACCCTAAAATAGGATATATCGAGTTAGTCCACCCTAAAATAGGACACATTGGGTTCGTCCACCCTAAAATGGGATATAGTCCACCCTAAACTACGACACATTGGGTCCATCCACCCTAAAATAGGATATATTCGTTCATTCACCGTAAAATAAAAGATATCGGGTTCATCCGCCCTCAAATAGGACATGTTCGGCTAGTCTGCCCTCTAATAAGACGTTTTAATCTCATCTATATCTAATGAGACATCTCACAATTCTTTAATTATTTATTTATTTTTAAAATATACATATGCACTGCATGCTATCTTTTAAATTTCTTGAAAAGCCTATCTCTCTCAAATGAGATATCTCATAATGCCTTCATTATTTATTTTAAACATATGAGCACTGCATGTTATCTTTTAAATTTCTTGAAAAGCTTATCTGTTTCTAATAAGACATCTTGCAATCCCTTAACTATTTATTTATTTTATACATAGGAGCACTACATGCATTTTAAATTTCTTGAAAAATTGAGTTACATATATATGTCTCTTTTACTAACGAGACTTCACAGACACATAATTTGAAGTAGTTATTTCAGATAAAAGAAAATGCAATATATTCATTTTATCACATCTGGAGCATTGATTCAGAAAGGACGTAATTTCCTTATGATATTTTTCATAAGATATTTATTTATATTTCTAGCATTATATTATTTCCTAACAATTTTATCAAGATTTGGCAGCACAATCCACATACAGCAACAAGAGACACAATGCGACGTGGAACTTTATCTAAGCAGTGGATTGGGGTAATTTGTTGAGAAAGTTTAGCTTTCCAACAAATGTTAAAGGTCTACCTCAAATTCTGCTCGATTCCACTCTCAACTACTCTCCTCGATCACAATACCCAGTAACATCATAATTCAACACTTTGCAACTTTTGTAAGCTCGCGACTACCTTGTTTCCAAAATCCTCTACATTATCAGTTATCCAATGCTCATATTGTCTCATACTCTTCCAAGGTCGTATTTGTTGGTCAGGCAAAATTGGTTACTACGTCAACTTCTTTGCCCAAAGAGGGACAAGTTGTTGACATCAAATTTCGACTGTCCTTTCTTCTAATTTATTGTTTTTGAGCTTTTAATTTAATAACATATCAAATTATCCCTTTTCACAACTACTTTTACTACTAAAATTGTATATTTTATTATTAAAGTTATATTATCACCTTTTATACATATTTTCCTTAAATAATTGATTGTTGTCATTTTAGTTTAAGTTTTGTATTTTATTAAATTAATTCTAAGTCGATATTTTGTATCTACATTTTATATTAGCATAAAGTCGTAATATTGGTATTTTTTAAAGGGAAAATTACTTGATAAAGCAAACGCATGCACTATGATACTCACCTCCTTTTCTTTTTCTTTTCTCCTCTGTTTATCATCTTTGTGACGAACTCTTCTTGTTATTTCTTAAGAAAATCATGCTTGCAAATAATTTTATTTAGCTATAATAACTGATGTTAAAATTTTGAGTCTCATTTGAGATTTGTATAGAGTTGTGGGTTTGTTTTTCCTCACATTTACATCTTGTATTTAAAGAATTTCTAGATGTTCATATGGAACATGACGACTCACTATTCTTCGAATCGACAAGGGAGATCAACTAGCCACCAGTATGCAAGGTAGGAGCGTCGAACCCTACATTAGTGAAACGATAAATGCACAAGTATGCATTAGTACATGAAATGTACTAAGTATGATAGCAATGCATAAACGATATGAAAACATGCTAAGAGGACTTTACATAACATGCAATGACAAAGCTAAAACATAAGATAAGACGTTTCAGAAACACAATTCATAATCATGGTCAATGCAATCTTAACATATTTAAAACACTTGTTGAGATACTTTGAAAGTAACCTAGTTTATTATTGTAGGTGTTTACCACTAATCAACATAGACCGTGTGAGCTCAAACATGATTATGGTGTCTATCCCACACCAAAAAGAGATGTCCTACTTGCCAAGGTAAGGACCATAAACTTCTAGCTTACGTGGATCCACCAGTTAAGACATCCTAAGGGGGCACATAGTTAGAGACAAGGAGATTGCTACTAGAGACTCGACCTCTACTAACGAGAGAGCCTCCATCTCAATATCCTCTCAGTGCTAATTAAAATCCCACGAAATAGTAATTTATCATATTCATTTCATTATCCATGGAAAGGCATAATTACGCTACCAATCCAAGCTAAAGTCATTTAGAATAGCTCCTAACCATTCAACCTTATGAATCTTTATGTGATAAAACCTTTAAAAAAAATTATTTATACTTTCATCTAAAATCATCCTCATGACAATATACATCAATTTCATAAAAACATGCATCTCTTCATAAATTCATATTTCATAGTTCATAAGCTTCATCATGTGTTCATAGTAAAAAACTATGGATCATGCATGAGTTCATATGAATTCAACTCAAAATCATGTAAATACTTCAATTCATGCATTAGAAGATAGAAAACAACTAATTGAATCATAATTGAGAAGAACCCATGAAAATTGAATAAAACCCTAACTATGATTTTAGAATTGAACTTGTAGAATTGGGATCTTTGGGACCCAATGGAGGAAAGTACTCCATAGGTGAATACTAACATATCTTGATGATACAAGCCCAAGAGCTATGGTTAATTGGAGACCTTGAAGTGAAACCTAGCTTCTTCTTCCTTTGCTTGAGAGAGAAATTTGGGAAAGAACGTAGAGGGAATTTGGGATTTAGGAGAATGATTTTGGAATAGATAGTTTTAAGACTTAAAATACTTAAATAGGCTTAGAATAGGGGTCGAAACTACATAGCTTACGTAATAATTACTTAGGAAAAAGACCCAAAACCCCTGAAAACTAACTGTCGAGCTAGTCTACGGTCCGTATACCCAACCATAGAACCTTCTAGGTTCTGTAGACCCCAACCATAGAACTCAACTTTGACCCTAAAATTTTTACTAAGTAGGGGACCTTTCTACGAGACCTATCTATCACCCCTAAGACATTTGATAGACCAACCTGATCAACCATCGAATTAGATACTAAAACTTGATTTTTTTTCAAAAATTCAACCCACTTTCTATGGATGCCTTCTACAGTCATAGAACATAAACAATGGCTAAATATGCTATCTTTTTTTTTTCTTTTAAAAATCTGAGGTGTTACAATAACGCGAGTTCTACTGTAAGCATTTTTTAAAAATCAATCAAAGTGAAGAGTAACACAATACATGCATAACCACTATTCAAGAAATACTAATTATTAGGTCTACATTGTTAATTCCTCATGGTTACTACAACCCTAGTCGTGGAATTATCTACTCATGTTTGTTTTTATCAGAATCCATAATTGTTGAGTTAAGATAAATCATGAACTTACAAAAATTATTGATGAATTTCGGAATCTTAAATTGAAGAACAAAATATGATATATAAACAAACGATTCAAGAATTAAAATGGAAAAGTGTTTCACAAATTAATCCTCAAAACAAAGCTCCAAAGTATTAATTGTCTAACGTCAAAAATGAATAATAAAAGACTATTTATAGACATTTTATCCTAAATAAACTGGTCTAAGAAAACATAGGAAAATTGGGTTTCAATAGTCGGGTCTATGGCTCGTAGACTCCACTCGTAGAAGGTAGCTTCTTCAAAGTTCATTTGGACTCATTCTACAGACATGATCTACAAGTCATAGACCTTTGAACAGTCCATCCTGGCAAATCACTGTCCAAGTACTGGAGCTCAAAATCTTTGATCTTTTCTATGACTTGGACCTATTACTCGTAGAAGTTCCTATGGCTCGTAGTCCAATTTCACGCTCCCACACTTAGCTAAGAATTCTTCAATCCTCATCTATAAGTCAGTTCTATGGCTCATAGGTCGACACATAGATCTTTAAAAAGTTGTTGCTTCACTACAAATCTTTGCTCATACTTTCAAAACCTATTTTCCTGCAAACATCAACAAGAAACCATCAAATCTACTAAAAATGCTTAACAAACATGCAAAACTCCAAGTTTAAAACATTAAAAGTATCGTAAATTTGTGTTACATTAGAGCCACAACAATAGGTTGTACCCTTGGAATTTGAATAACTTGTGTCCCTGCCTGAGCAGAAACATGAGTCTCATCATGAACCTTGGGTCCACTTGAAGTACTAGGCAAAGTCCATGCTTGGGACATAGCCTCCACAAATCTGAGGATCCTGGAAAATGTTTCTTGTAGAACCGGCATGACCATGAATATTCATGGAGGCTAGGAAGACCCTATACAATCCGGCTGATACTGAATATGCCCTACCTATATATCAAACTCTGGTGAGGGTGCCCGCTCGTGATCTCGACTACTTCTATAGCCCATGATCTACCTAGACCTTTAGGTCGATCTTGGTTTCTACCACTAGCTAGGGCTAATTCTGGAGGTACAATAGTCTCTCTCCCACCCGTTGAAATACCGTCCTAGCCATCTGAAAAAATGAAACAAAGTGAGTTTAGATATTGCTATAATAAACAATGTACGATAGAAACAAGAAACAATTAAGTATTCCTAAGAATGCACTATATCCTCCAAAAGATTTGGTATGAAAGTCATCGTACTGATCCATGAGACCCTACTAGACACTTTCTCCTATACTGGTAAGACCGCTTAACCTAACGCTATGATACCATGCTATCATAACCCAAAACCAGATCATGATGGCACACCCACAACCCCCGAGTACGCAAACCAAACCCAACTAACTAGAGAAAAATAACAATTTAATAATAAGGAATAAGTGGATGCCAAAATAATAAAGCTACATAATAGGGAAATAATATAGAACTATAAATACGATACATGATATACAAAAAAGGCTCGAAAGTTACCAAGAATGACAAACTAACAAAAAACCAAATCCAAACCTAGTGTCATTACAAATATATACAAGTGCACTCACTAATCAAAATACAAAATACAAGTATTTACAAAAGAGGGGAAACAGGAAAGTCATTGGTTGGTAGGAGCTCACACTATCCAAGTCTATGCCAGCCACCGGAGAATCTAACACACAGTGAGGGTGGCTTGTACAGGGAGTTGCATCAGGATAAGATGCAGAAATATAGTATGAGTACCAAAACATGGTATAGTCATTAGGCCTCATAGGCCAACCGAGATCAGAAGGATCATAAATATAAATAAGAAACACTATATTTCTAACATGGAGTCTGATATAAGACAAAAAGTAAGCACACACTACTGACAAGAAAGAAAACAACAATTCTAAATATACAAGTAAAACAATCAAATGCAAACAATCACACAATGAGATGTGATGCACATGTGGCCAATGCATGTTTAAAGTAAAGAGTTCTGGAAGTATCTCGCTTGGTGTCCCGTGGACTGCCCAAGACAACCATGGAACCCACCTAGCTCAACTACAAATGTAATAAAAGTAAAACTCACAATTCGGTCTGTGGGCCGCCGAAGCTTATCAACATATATATGGGAAGGTGAAAATAATGTATTTCCTTAAAAAAGAAAAACATTCCAAGCGCAACCGAATCGATTAAACCACAAGCGAAGGTTATTTCATCATAATGTTGACCCAAGTAAATATTTGCAAGGAAGACACATAACAAAATGAAAAACATCGTAAAATCATTCTGATGACCTCGGGATCCAAACCAATGGTCATTCTAGACAAAAATTAGCATTCTGGAGCTAATTGTGCTGATAGAGTTCTCATATGAGCATATTTACCATAAATGTTTACTGAAGTTAAACTTTGGCAAAAATATCAAAGTTAAATGCCTAACAACACAATCTTAAAATTAAGGCCTCATAAACCGAGCCAACCATCCTACTAGACCAAAATGGACACTCTAAAGCTAATAGAATTGTCAGAAATCTCATACGACATCAAATTTTCTGAATGTTGACTAAACTCTACTCTTTCACTCAAAGAACCTCCAAAAGGGTAAAACTTACACAAAACTCTCCCAACCAACTAGGTAAGAGTGCCACCCAATTCATTACCACAAAAAAGCTACAAGAAAGATATGGGAAGGGAAAAAGAAGTCAAAGAATTCCAAAAAAAGAATAAATGACCACAAGGGTCATTACATGAAGCCATAACCTACCTCAGTGCAGACCTCACACACTCAAATATTATAATTCCAAAGCTTAACGCTTGCACTCTATCAAAAACATAATCACAACTTGAATATGGATGTTTTGACACCAAAAACACAAAAATTGGAGACAAACTAAAAATTGAGTAAAAATATGAATATGGGACTCACATCGAGAATCATGAAATTGACTCCGCAGAAGGCCCAATTTATCTTTCAGAGATTTTTCCCTAAACATGACACATTTCAAGTCTCAGAAAGCAACAGACAATCACATAGAAGAATATCACAAAAATAACACGAAAACAAGAACAAGGCAGACCCATTGTGACGGTTCCCCAAGATTCCCCAATCATTCCAACACGAAGCCATGAACTTCTCGGACATACAACAAAAAAATAAGACAAATTAGAGCTCTATGGATCAAGATATGCAACTATTAATATCAACCCTTTACCGAATTCAAGACTGGTCTTTATTTTAAAAAATACAGTCACATAACACATCATTACCGTAAGGAGGGTGAGAGGGTCGCGATTGCGTCCCACAATTTAAATAAGTGTTATGACCAAAGGTCGTCAAAACCATAGGATAACACTACACAATTGCGACCTAGAGGAAACCCTATTGTCCTTTCTAGGTGTAGGGCCCTCTATGATTCTGGAGGCTTCCTTATCACACTGAAGAAAGTCACCTGAATCTGAAGCTGATGCATCAACCAAAAACACCAAGGCTCAAAATCCCAAATGGGGTGCTCGAAATTTGTTCGAACCCCCGTGCACCAAATGAGATATGTTACCCCACCTAATTAAACTTTCCAGACTCAATGAAGATGTCAAAGCTTCTAACCGAAGTCGTTTTGATTAAAAGTGGGTACCAGAACCAAACTCAATTTTAAGCTAAATTCCATAAGGACTCATGATGAGGCTAGAAGCTTGGGGATCCACACTAAAGGTCCTTCTAAGAAAACACAATGTTATGGAGATAATGCAACCATATAAATTGCATTCTTAGGCCGTCTTCCAGAACTTTTGACCAAAGTAAACTATTCAAGTTTCAAAAGATCAAAAACATAAAAGAAAAACATGCATAAAATCTACACGAATGATCAGGTGACCAAACTGTCAGTCCTAGCAAGTCATAAATGTTTGACTCTCTCTATAGAGAAGCTCTAAACAATGAAAGGAAGGCAATAACACAAAAATAACCTAGAAGGTCATTACATATTAGTATAAAGAACATATGATATGGGTAGGATTGAATATAAGTATATAATTTAAGATTTTTAAATATCTAAAAATCAATAGTACCTTATCCGTGTCCCATACAAAATTCATAATTCTTACAAATAAACTTTGAAGTACAATTCATAATCCAAAAATTTAAACTGAATATAAAAAAAATAGATTTTCAATTTGCCCACACTATGCTCACCCCCCTATTTAGGATTAGAGAAAACTTTCTCTAACCAATTTTTCAACTTAACACATGGCTACCTAGAGCTATGTTAGAATTCTACCATAAAATATAATCTTCATTTTTAACTTAACTTCAACGCTAATCAATAAAAAATTTCACCCTAAGTCTTTCTCTCATTCTCTATCACCCTTTGTTCTCTCCCTTTCCCCGATACTACTTTAACTTTCAGTTTGATTCTATTTCTATGTCTCACCCCGAGTCTACACTTTAGATGGAACTAGTACTCGAGAACCATTATTGGTCCCTAAGCGAATCCTTGGCCTGACTCAATATTTAGCAGAAAACTTACTCAACAATATATGAACTCAAAAGTAAAGGTTTCTCAAAAATCTCAAAATATTTAACTCACAAAAATTTAAAAACATTCAACTGGCCAAAAGAGGCAACTCAAGTCTTGGATATTGACAATTGAAAATGAAACAGACTTCTCAAACACTACTAAGTATGAAACCTCAAACAACTATGATGGAAGTCAGGACAAGACCCACGATATCCTAATACGACTGAAAGTAAATGTGGAACCCTGTAAAGCAAGGAGGCTCACCAAAGCAACTCTAGAACTGCAAGTGGTATCAACGGAGCGCCTATTGATGGCCCTGATTTATTGTATATATATCATGAAAGATTAAAGACAAAGGGCTAGTACATGGAATGTAAGAGCATGCAAAGGGAACCCTAAAGCACATACATAAGCTTGAACTGATAAAAAGGAACAACATACTCACCTCAACTCAACTCAAGGATACTCAACTCAATTCAAAAGAAAAACAACAATAAAGATGTAGTATAAAGAAATATTTTAAACAGTAGATAAAAACTCAATGCATTTAAAAATACAATAATAAACTATGTTACTCTTATTTGGGAGATTCTCTAACCGACAACCATCATTATGAGCTATGTGATGATACATTGTCTTTCCCACGCTACCAGAACTGTCCTATACCTTGATGGAGTATAGGACATCCTCAACTAAGTGGATCCCCTAAGCTATGCTTAAAAGCAATAAGGAATCATCTAAAGAGTATGACCCTTTACCCATGTTGGCATACATGGTTTATGAGGACTTTGAGTTGTCTGAACTCGTCCCTATATCGGTGCTCAATACTACTTCCAATAATATAACTCATACTCATATATTTAAAAAAATTTCCTCATCCTCAAATTTTGAGATTATTACTCAAAAGTTTCTCTTAAAAGAGATAGTGCTCAAAAACTCCTCATGAACTCATTTCGAAATAAAAGTTTCTTGTCATTTTAAATGTAAAACATTTACTTTTGGGAATACTTGGTTACCTTATATTCATTTTAAAACATGAACTCAACTCTTTTCATCCTCTTGCTCAAGTACTCAAGTCTTAAAACAAGTTTTAAAAGTTTTTAAAAGACTTCTCAAATCGACTTAAAGGACCCCCTCGAACTTTACTCTCAACTCTATCTTAAATTTGAAATGTGAATTCAAGAGTTATGATTCATGATATATAGGATCTCTCGATGATTAATGAAGTTTTAAATAGTTAGGATTAAGAAGGGAATGAAGGCTCGACTCAAAGGAACAAGTGCGGAACGAGAACGAAAAAGAAAAAGTGGCCTGACACTTTTGGCGCAGGGGTAGCGCGTTGCGCCAGGCCTCCCATTAATGGGGCTGGTTTCTGTTAAACTGTTGGCCTCCCATGCCAACCCTGCTGGTGCATTAGGGGCGCGGCTCCCCAGCCCTTTTCAAGAAAGTTCTGATGAATTTTTCTTCTCAAATTTTGGCCCTAATTTACCTATATTGATTGATTTCTTCCAAACTCTCTTAGATTTGTAAACCCTACATAAGTAAATAAAAATCTACTCAAATATCCTCAAGAACAACCCTCAAACTCAAAACTCTCGCCTCAAGAACTCATCAAAAGCCCATTTACAAAAATTGAAGAAGGAAACCTCAAGAAATTCGGCAAGAACCTCAATACACGGATTTTCATAGACGAATTTAATAAAGAAACTCATGATTGATGTGACAGTGAATGAACCCATCACTATGAAAGCTTACATACCGCGAAAGAATCAAATTCTTGGTAAAAATCCTCAAAGATCGCAAGAAATTGTAAACACTTGAAATTTTTCTCCCTTTCCTCTTCTTGAACTTTTCCTTAACTTTCCAAATGCTTTTAGACTTTAGCGTAAACTAATCTTAATCAACTTTGACCCTAATTTGGTTGAAAAAAACATGTGGACTTAGTGGCGTAAGGAAAAGACCAAAATACCCCTCCTTAATTCGGATGAAATTCCTTAACTGGACAGACTGAACTCAAATGGGCATATCTCCCTCATCTGCACTTAAAATTTAGCAAACTCGGTGACGTTGGAAAAAGGACTCGAAAATGTTTCTTTTGACATCTCATGGGTCATCTAAATCATCATGTGCTGAAAGATATGGCCGTTTGAAGTTAACCCAAAACTCACAAATTAAGCATAACCTTGAACAAATCTCAATTTGGCTCTTTCCAATTTAGTTCTTTAAAAAATTAGCTCTTTCTAAGACCGAGGTGTTACAATATCCCCCCTTAGGAACATTCGTCCTCAAATGAGATCACTCTAAATAGAACTAAGGGTGGTAACACCAAACACCCATCTCAGACACCCAACATGCAATTGAACACAACATAGCATATCAATTTAAAGAGTGGTTTACAAAAATTCATTACCTTGATTTGGAATTCCTCCGGAAGTAAAGAGATGTGGGTATCTCTTCTTCATATCCTCCTCAGCCTCCCAAGTAGATTTCTCAACAAACTGATTCTTCTATAATACTTTGATTGATGCAACTTCCTTGGTTCTCAACTTGCGAACCTGACAATCAAGTATCTCAACTGGTATCTCCTCATAAGATAGGCTGTCATTAATACCAATATTCTCGGTAGGTATTATAAGTGAAGAATCACCCATAAACTTCTTCAACATAGAAATGTGAAACACCAGACGGATTGCTGTTAACTCTGGCGGTAGCTCCAACTCATAAGGTACATTGCCAATTCTCTTGGATATCATGTAAGGACCAATATACTAGGGTCTTAGCTTCCCCTTCTTGCCAAACCTCATAACACCCGGCATGGGTAAAACCTTCAAGGACACCGAATCATCCACTTCAAACTCCAACTCTCTTCTCTTAATATCTGTATAGGATTTATGATGACTTTGCGCTATTTTCAATAGTTCTTAAATCATCTCCACTTTCTTCATAGCTTGATGAACAAATTCTGGTCCTATAAACCCAACTTCACCAACCTCAAACCATCCAATAGGAGATGTACATCTTCCCCCATAAAAGGCCTCATAGAAAGCCATTTGGATACTAGAGTGATAACTATTCTTGTAAGCAAACTCAATGGGAGGTAAGTGATCATTCGATCACACACACCCTCAACATATCCTCTAAAGTATGAATCGTATACTCTGCTTTACCATCAGTCTGAGGATGGAGAGAAATACTCAAATTTACCTTCGAACCCAAACCTTTCTGGAAAGACTTCCAAAAATGAGCGGTGAATTGTGCGCCTCTATTTTAAATGATAGACACCGAAACTCCATGAAGTCTGACTATCTCTTGGATATATACTCTAGCATAATCTTCTGCTGAATAGCTAGTCTTTACCAGCAAGAAATGGGCTGATTTAGTCATCCGATCTACAATCACCCAAATCAAAACATGTTGCTTGCGAGATCGCGCAAAACTAGTAAAGAAATCAATATTTATCATCTCCCACTTCCATTCCGGAAGATCTATTTTCTAAGCCATACCACCAGGCCTTTGGTGATCTACCTTGGCTTGTTGGCAATTCGAGCCCTTAGCAACGAACTCTGCAATACACTTCTTGATACTACTCCACCAATAGACTTCTCTCAAGTCACGATAGGATGGATAGAGTATCTGGAGCTATGACCTTCCTCCATGATCCTCTCTTGGAGTTCATCCACCTTTGGTACAAATAATCTACCCTGATACCTCAATACACCATCCCCCCGTTGTTCAAAAGCCATTGCCTTCTTCTTATGAACATTTTCCTTTAATTCAATCAAAATAGGGTATTGGTCTTGTTTCTCTTTCACTTCAGACACTAGAGATGATTCAACCCCAGTCATCACCACCACTCCACCTTCATTGGAGTCCAACAATCGGACTCCCAATCGTGCAAGTCTGTGCACATCTTTGGCTAATTCTTTCTAGCCTTCTTCCACATGAGCAGTACTACCCATAGATAACTTGCTCAAAGCATCATCAACAACATTAGCCTTACCTGGGTGATAGATAATAATCATGTCATAATCCTTGAGTAACTCCCACCACCTTCTCTGTTTGAGATTAAGCTCTTTCTAACTAAATACATACTAAAAACTCCTGTGATCGGTGAGTACATCTACATGAACACCATATAGATAGTGATGCCATATTTTTAAGGCAAACACTATAACAACCAACTCTAGATCATGAGTTGGGTAATTCTTCTCGTGAATCTTAAGTTGTGTAGAGGCATAAGCTATAACTTTGTCATTCTACATCAATACATAACCCTGTCCAACTGTGGACGCATCACAATACACAACAAAGCCTTCTGTACCCTCTAGTAAGGTCAACGCTGGGGCAGTTGTCAACCATGTTTTTATTTCTTGAAAGATTTTCTCACAAGCTTCAGACCATTGAAACTTTGGTGTCTTCGGAGTCAACTTTGTCAACAGGGATGAAATTAATGAAAACCCCTCGACAAACCTTCTATAATAACCGGCCAATCCCTAGAAACTCCTGACATCAGTTGGAGATGTGGGTTTGGGCTAGTTGTGCATTTCCTCAATCTTCTGATTGTTAACTCAAATCCCTTCACAAGAAACAACGTGGCCTAGGAATACCACAGACTCAAGCCAAAACTCACACATAGAAAATTTGGCATACAACTCTTTATCCTTTAGATTTTGGAGAATTGTTCTAAGATGAATGGCATGAGCTTCCTCATTCCTCAAATAAAGTAGAATTTCATCAATTAAAACAATAACACACATATCAAGAGAAGGCTTAAACACTATGTTCATAAGATCCATGAACGTTGTAAGAGCATTAGTCAAACCAAAGGACATAACTAGAAACTCATAATGACCATAGCGGGTCTTGAATGTTGTCTTCGGGATGTCACTCTCCCTTACTCTCAACTGATGATAGCCCAATCTAAGATCTATCTTAGAAAAGTTAGTGGCACCCTGAAGTTGATCAAGAAGATCATCAATTCTCGGAAGGGGATACATATTCATTATAGCAAAATTGTTCAATTAGAGGTAATCAATACACATCTTAAGAGAACCATCTTTCTTCCTCACAAAAAAGATAGGAGCGCCCCAAGGTGAGACACTAGGTCAAATGAAACCTTTATTAAGATGTTCTTTCCATTGCCTTTTTAAGTCTTTCAACTTAGAGGGAGCCATTCTATATGGTTGAATATAAATAGGTAGAGTGTCAGGAAGAATATCTATACCGCATTATATTTCTCTCTCAGGAGGGACTCCATAAAGATCATCTGGAAAGACCTTTGGAAACTCATTCACAACAGGAACTGACTGAATAGGTGATGTTTCAACACTAGAGTCATTAAATCGAACTAAGTGATAGATTCACCCCTTAGAGACTAACTTTCTGGCCTTAAGGTATGAGATAAAACTACTCTTATGGACTGCTAAACTACTCCTCCACTCCATAACTGTATCATTAGGAAACTAGAACTTAACTACTCGAGTTCTACAATTAACTAAGACATAACAAGCATGAAGTCAATCCATACCTAGAATAACATCAATGTCCACCATGTCTAACTCGATTAAGTCATCCTTGGCATCCTTGTGATTGACAGAGATGGTACAATCACAATAAACTCTCTCAACTAGAATAGACTCGCCAACAGGTGTGGAAACACCGAAGGGTTCAAAAAGTTGCTCGGAAAGAATATCAAAACTCATAGCAATATACATAGACTCACACCTGGATCAAACAATGTACATATATCAAAAGTAAAGACTTTGATCATACCAGTGACAACATCAGGTAAATTCTCTTGCTCTTGAAGACTGGTGATAGCATACAGACGATTTTCTCCTCTGCCTATCCCTGAAGTAGCTCCTCTTGGAGCAACTCTATATGTTGGAGCCGCTAAAGAAGATTGGGCTTTATTTCCCCCATTACCACTACCCTGCCTGTTCTTAGGGCACTCTCTTGTGAAGTGACCCGTTTGACCACAGTTGAAGCAACCAATGGAGTTATCACGACATGCTCCTGGGTGGTTCCTACCACCCTTAGCACTTATAGGAGTCTAGTTGGCCCCTTGTGCCACACTACCTTGAGATAGATCAGGTCTAGCTCTTAAGTTCTGCAAATTCTGATTCTTGAACTCACCTCTGTTCTTTGGTGCAAGTTCACTAGAAGATGATGGTGCAGGTCCAATTGGCCTATGCTGAAAAGAAGTCCGATTTGCATTTCCGGTCTTCTGCTGTCCGGACTCATTACCTGTGGTCTTAGCCTTCTTGTTGCGGAACTCCTCTTTATCCCTCAACTTGTCCTCCTCAACCTGCTGGACATGAATCATAATTTTTGCTATGTCGATGTCCCATATCAACATAACAACCTTCCCCCTCTTTTCTTGATAAGGGGGAGAGTCCAGACACAAATAAACTCATCATGTTCCTCATGTCAACAACCATCTCCGGAGCATAACGGGACAATTTAGGGAACTTGAGGCTGTACTCATGCACACTCATGGACTCCTGCTTAAGAGTGAGGAATTCTCTTACCTTTGCCTCTCTCAGCTCACAGGAAAAGAAACGCCCCATGAAGGCACTTTTAAACACAACCCAGCTCACAATTGGTTCTTAATCATCTTTACTCTTCTTCCTTGGTTATACTAGATCCTAGCAACACCCATGAGTTAGAATGAAGCTAGTTCCACACGCTTAGCATCTGCAACATGCATCACCTCAAACACTAATTCCTTCACAAAATTTTCAGGATCCCCAATGACACTTGAACCAGTGAAGTCTTGAGGATTCATCCTCAAGAATTTACAGATTCCAGATGCATTAGCCACATCCTATTGAACCCCTCTTTGTTGACCCGCTTGGTTGGTCATCACTTGACTCAACATCGAGATGGCATCTTGGAACTCATCATTAGTGACCTCTTCTTGGGGTTGCACTTCTGGTGCATTGGGAACCCCTTGATATAGGGGACCAATGTTCCTCCTAGCAAGATGACCTTGAACATCTATTCGTGGAGGCATGATCTGAAAGATACGCGCACACACGAATTAGAAAGAAACTTTTATAGAGTTGAACTCTATCGCACGAAAAGAGTATGAAATTGTGAGATATTTCCTAAATGTCGTAGCCTCCCAATTATAAATGTGGAGCGCTTCATGTAACACCCCATAACTAGAAAGAAGTTAAAAAGTGGAAATATTCATTTTTGGAAAGAAAATAAAAAAATCTGGAAAATTTGTTAAGTATTCTTAAGTTGGATTTTTTGTCAACTTCAAACGACCATAACTTCTAGCTCAGGATGAGTTAGGTGTATTTCCAGATATTGTAGGAAAGATCGTGGAACAATCTTTCCAACGCCGCTGAGTTTGCGCGATTCCGAGTTCATATGAGTGTGATATCTCCATTTGAAGTTGCTTTGTTCAAATAAGGAAAGTCTAATCCGGATTTTAGAAGGGCATTATGGTCTTTTCCTTACCCAATTATTTTATTACGTTTTTGGGTAATTAATTGGGGTGTAAACTGATCTTAGTCAATTTATGCTTTTTGAAAAAGAGTTAGGGTTTTGAGAAAAGTGAAAAGAAGAGGAGAAGGAGCAAGAAACATCAAGATCTTCAAGAAACGCTTGTGGATTTCGTCAAGGGGTGATCCCTACGAGGTATGTGAGATCATATAGCGTTGGGTTAGTTCACCCATGTGTCAAGCATGTTTAATTCAACTATTTTCGTCCTAAAAGATTGAGAATTTGATGTTCTTGAGTTATATTCTTGAATATGTTTCGTTCTTGAATTTTGGATGAGATTGAGGAGTTCTTGAGAGTTTAATGTTGATTATTAGAGTTACTTTGAGTTAGATTCTTGTGTATACGGTTTGGGGTACCTAAATCTAAAGATATATTGAGGAAAAGATTTGAAATTGATCGAATTAACGTTAGAGAACGAGTTGAACAATTTGTCAGATCGCACCTGGGGAGGGTCTGGCGCGGCACGTACCATCTACACCAGAGGGGCTGGGGCGGCGCGCCTACAATGCACCTGAAATGAGCCCCAGTAAGTTGGGGATTGCACGGTGGGCAAGGGATTCCCCCGAATCATTGTTTTCCACTCATTTTCCATCGCTTAGCCCGTTTAAGTCCTCCTATAGTGTACTAACACTTCCTATTGATTCTAACTACTCTAAATGACTTCTAAACACCTAGAAATCATTCAGAAACATGAATCATAA
This sequence comes from Solanum microdontum, assembly GCA_036250385.1. Lineage (NCBI taxonomy): Eukaryota > Viridiplantae > Streptophyta > Magnoliopsida > Solanales > Solanaceae > Solanum > Solanum microdontum. The sequence continues at coordinate 33,456 of JAJONQ010013565.1, forward strand.
CCTTGAATCCATAAATTCAAATTCAAGGAAGGTTAAGAGCCAAGTCTAGGAAGTTCTTAGAGTCCTTTCAAAAAGTCTTTTGCAAATGCTTTTAACTTTGTTTTAAGACTTAAAGTTCAAGTTGAGTAAAAGAGTAAGGAGTAAAGATTGAAGTTCATTTCTTCAAAAGTTTATGGGGACTATGTATTCCCAAAGAGTTTAAAATGTTTTCACATTTAAACAAGAAAGGAAACCTTGATTTCCAAAGAGCCTTTGAGCTAGTTTTCATAAAAGAGTAAACGCTTTCACAATTAAGCAAGAGAGGAAACTTTGATTTCCAAGATAGCCTTTGAGCTAAGTGTTTGAGAAATTATCTCAAATCACAGAAAGAAGTATGTTTCTAAACATAAGAGCTAGTATCATATTTTGGGGGAAGTATTGAGCACCAATATGGGGGAGAGTTAAGACAACTCACAGCCCCCATAAACCATGTAGCCATCATGGGTAGAAAATGGTCATACTTTTTAGATGATTCCTTTAGTGCTTTTTAGCAAAGTCTAGTGGATCCACTTAGTAGTTCAGATTCTATACCCTGGTATAGGATGGCCCTGGCAATGTGAGGCAAAATGTTGTATCATCACAATAGCTCTTAAGTGATGGTTGTCGGTTAGAGAAACTCCCATAGAAGTAATTGTATTATTATATACACAATTTATTTGTATTTTTACATACATTTCAGAGTTATATTTGTATCTTTCCATACATACATAGTATTATGGTATTTCGAAAATACACAGATTTGGCACCCATGTTTTAAATAGCTTTTCTTTATATTGCACTTGGTTTAAACTGCTTTATATTGAAATGAGTTCAGTTATGTTGAGTTGAGTTGAGTTGACCCAGGTAAGTTCTTCAGTTCCTTTCAAGTTTATGTCTTATTTTAGAATTCCTCTCGCATACTCGTACATTCAATGTATTGATGCCATTTGGCCTGCATCTTCTTATGATGCAATCATAGGTAACCAGGATCAACATCCAGCGCATCGTTGATTCAGTTGAGCACTCAGAGTCTTGTGGTGAGCCTCTTTGCTTGCGGATAACCCCTTTTATTGCTTTAAGTTTTATTATTAGTTCATTAGGATGTCATGGGTTTTATCCTGACATCCATCTCATTTGTTTTAGAGGCTTCATAGATAGTTAGATCTTAGTTCTTTAGTCTTTTCATTGTCATTATCTTATGTTGAGACTTGAGTTTGCCTTAATGGCCAGTTGAATGTTCCTTGATAACATTTCAGTTTAATACATAGATTAATCTTTGTTCAGTTAAGTCTTTCGCTAAGTAAGTAAGCCAGGCCAAGAGTTCGCTTGGAGACAACAATGGTTCTCGAGTGCTAGTCTTGCCCAGGTTATAGGCTAAAGGCGTGGCAAACTTGGTATCAGAGCACAGAGTTCAGGAGTCCTAGGGAGTCTATAAAGCCTTCTAGTAATGTCAAAACTGGGGCAGTAGTCAACATGTAGATGTATTCACTGATCACAAGAGCCTTCAGTATGTTTTTACTTAAAGCTTAATCTCAGACAAATGAGGTGGTTAGAATTACTCAATGATTATGACATGAGTATTCTTTACCACCCAAGTAAGGCTAATGTTGTTGCTGATGCTTTAAGCAGGTTGTCTATGGGTAGTACCGCCCATGTTGAGGAAAAAAAAATAGTTAGTGAAAGATGTGGATAGACTTGCACGCTTGGGAGTCCGACTAATGGATTCCACATAAGGAGGAGTGGTGGTGATGAATGGGGCTGAATCATCATTAGTGTCAGAAGTAAAAGATAAGCAAGACCAAGATCCTATTTTTCTTGAATTGAAGGCAAATGTTCATAAGTAAAAGGTATTGGCTTTTGAACAAGGGTGAGATGGTGTGTTGAGGTATCAAGGTAGGTTGTGTGTACCAAGGGTGGATCAACTCCAAGAGAGAATCATGGAGGAAGCTCATAGCTCCTGATATTCTATCCCTATGGGTTCCACAAAAATGTATCGTGATTTGAGACAGGTTTATTGGTGGAGTAGTATGAAGAAGGGCATTGCAGAGTTTGTTGCTAAGTGTCTGAATTGCCAACAAGTTAAAGTAGATCACCAAAGGCCAGGCAGGATAGCTCAGAATATAGAACTTCCGAAATGGAAGTGAGAGATGGTTAATATGGATTTCATCAAGGGTTTACCAAGGTCTCGCAGGCAGCATGATTCTATTTGGGTGATTGTCGATAGAATGACAAAATCTTCCCACTTCTTACCGGTAAAGACCACCCATACAACAGAGGACTATGCCAAGTTGTATCTTCAAGAAGTGTTTAGACTTCATGGAGTTCTGGTCTCCATTATTTCAGACAGAGGTGCACAATTTACTGCACAATTTTGGAAGTCATTCGAAAAAGGCTTGGGTTCAAAGGTGAACTTAAGTAATGTCTTTCATCCTCAGACAGATGGGCAAGCAGAGCACACTATTCAAACCTTAGAGGATATGTTGAGGGCTTGCGTGATTGATTTCAAAGGTAGTTGGGATGATCACCTACCTCTCATTGAGTTCGTTTATAACAATAGTTACCACTCTAGCATCCAAATGGATCTTTATGAAGCTCTTTATGGGAGAAGATGCAGATCTCCTATTGGATGGTTTGAAGTTGGTAAAGTAGGGTTGATAGGACAAAATTTAGTTCATCAAGCTATGGAGAAGGTGAAAGTCATTCAAGAGAGGTTGAAAACGATGCAGAGTCGTCAAAAATCCTACACTGATGTTAGGAGAAGAGAGTTAGAGTTTGAAGTAGATGATTGGGTATACTTGAAAGTTTAACCCATGAAAGGTGTTATGAGATTTGGTAAGAAAGGGAAGCTTAATCCCCGGTATATTGGCCCTTACAAAATATCGAAAATAGTAGGTAATGTAGCTTATGAGTTAGAGCTACCACAAGAGTTAGACGTGGTTCATCCGATTTTTCACATTTCCATGTTAAAGAAGTGCATGGAAGATCCTTTATTGATCATACCAACTGAGGATATTGGGATCAAGGATAGATTATCTTACGAAGAGATTCTTGTCCAAATTCTAGATCGCCAAGTTCGCAAGTTGAGGACTAAGGAAGTAGCATCAGTCAAAGTTCTTTAGAGGAACCAATTTGTTAAGGAAGCTGCTTGGGAATCTGAGGAAGATATGAAGAAGAAATATCCACATCTCTTTGAAACCGGAGAAGTTCCAGACCAAGGTACTAATTCTCTTCTTAGTACTCTTTCATTTATAAGTTAGCATGTTATAATTACATTGCTTGTTGGGTGTTTGAGCTGAATGTTACATGTAGTAGCCTAGTAAGAGTAAGCTCATTCGAGGACGAATGTTCCCAAGGGGGAGATATTGTAAGATCCTGTAACTAGAAAGAACTAGAAAGAAGTTAAAAAGTGGAAATAGTCATTTTTGGAAAGAATATTAAAAAATCTGGAAAATTTGTTAGGTATGTTAAGGTGGAATTTTGGTCAACTTCAAACGAGCATAACTTCTAGCTCAGGATAGGTTAGGTGTGTTTCCAGGTATCATAGGAAATATCATGGAAAAACATTTCCAACGCCACCGAGTTTAAACGATTCCGAGTTCGTATGAGTGAGATATGCCCATTTGAAGTTGGGCTATTCAAATAAGGAAAGTCTAATCCGGATTTTAGAAGGGCATTATGGTCTTTTCCTTACCCAATTATTTTATTACATTTTTGGGTAATTAATTGGGCTATAAACTGATCTTAGTCAGTTTACGCTTTTGGAAAAAGAGTTAGGGTTTTGAGAAAAGAGAAAAGAAGAGGAGAAGGAGCAAGAATCGTCAAGATCTTCATGAAACTCTTGTGGATTTCATCAAGGGGGTGATCTCTACGAGGTATGTGAGATCACATAGCATTGGGTTAGTTCACCCACGCGCCAAGCATGTTTAATTAAGCTATTTTCGTCCTAAAAGATTGAGAATTTGATGTTCTTGAGTTGTATTCTTGAATAAGTTTCATTCTTGAATTTGAGATGAGATTGAGAAGTTTTTGAGGGTTTCATGTTGATTATTAGAGTTGCTTTGAGTTGAATTATTGTGTATATGTTTTGGGTACCTGAATCTAAAGATATATTGAGGAAAAGAGTCAAAATTATTCGTATTAAGGTCAGATAACGAGTTGAAAAATTTGTCAGATCGCACCTAGGGAGGGGCTGGCGCGGCAATCCCCATCTGCGCTAGAGGGCCTGGGGCGGCGTGCCTGTAGTGCGCCAGAAATGAGCCCCAGTAAGTTGGGGATGGCGCGGCGCACCAGGGATGCGCCCGGATCGTCGTTTTCCACCCGTTTCTTGTCGTTTAGCCCGTTTAAATCCTCCTAAATTGTACTAACACTTCTATTAATTCTAACTACTCTAAATGACTTCTAAACACCTAAAAATCATCCAGAAACATGAATCATAACCTTGAATCTATAAATTCAAATTCAAGAAAGGTTAAGAGCCAAGTCTAGGAAGTTCTTAAAGTCCTTTTAAGAAGTCTTTTGCAAATGCTTTTCACTTTGTTTTAAGATTTAAAGTTCAAGTTGGGTAAAAGAGTAAGGAGTAAAGATTGAAGTTCATTTCTTCAAAAGTATATGGGGACTATGTATTCCCAAAGAGTTTAAAATGTTTTCACATTTAAACAAAAAAGGAAACCTTGATTTCCAAAGAGCCTTTGAGCTAGTTTTCAGAAAAGAGTAAACGTTTTCACAATTAAGAAAGAGAGGAAACTTTGATTTCCAAGATAGCCTTTGAGCTAAGTTTTTGAGCAATTATCTCAAATCACAGAAAGAAGTATGTTTTTAAACATAAGAGCTAGTATCATATTTTGGGAGTAGTATTGAGCACCGATATGGGGAAGAGTTAAGACAACTCACAGCCCCCATAAACCATGTAGCTATCATGGGTAGAAAAGGGTCATACTTTTTAAATGATTCCTTTAGTGCTTTTTAGCATAGACTAGTGGATCCACTTAGTAGTTCAGGTTCTATACCCTCGGCAAGGTATAGGATGGCCCTGGCAGCGTGAGGCAAAATGTTGTATCATCACAATAGCTCTTAAATGATGGTTGTTAGTTAGAGAAACTCCCATAGAAGTAATTGTATTATTATATACACAATTTATTTGTATTTTTACATACATTTCAGAGTTATATTTATATCTTTGCATACATACAGAGTATTATGGTATTTCGAAAATACATAGAGTTGGCATCCATGTTTTAAACATCTTTTCTTTATATTGCACTTGTTTTAAACTGAGTTATATTGAAATGAGTTCAGTTATGTTGAGTTGAGTTGAGCCAGGTAAGTTCTTCAGTTCCTTTCAAGATTATGTCTTGTTTTAGAATTTCCATGGCATACTCGTACATTCAATGTACTGATGTCATTTGGCCTGCATCTTTTTATGATGCAAACACATGTAACCAGGATTAACATCCAATGCATCGTTGATCTTGTTTAGCACTCAGAGTCTTGTGGTGAGCCTCTTTGCTTTTCGGAGGATCCCTTTTATTGCTTTCAGTTTTATTATTAGTTCATTAGGATGTCGTAGGTCTTGTACCGACATCCATCTCAGTTGTTTTAGAGGCTTCATAGATAGTCATATGTTAGTACTTTAGTCCTTTCATTGTCATTATCTTATGTTGAGACTTATGTTTGTCTTAATGGCCAATTGAATGTTCCTTGATAACATTCCAGTTTAATACATAGATTTATCTTCGTTGAGTTAAGTCTTTCACTGAGTAAGTAAGCCAGACCAAGGGTTCGCTTGGGGCGAGCAATGGTTCTCGAGTGCCAGTCCCACCCAGGGTGTAGGCTCGGGGTGTGACACTTCACACTACTAACCAGGACTCTACAGACACGACCTCATAGACACCCTATGACTCTTGAACCATGCTCCGATACCAAGTTTGTCAATCCCCGAGCCTACACCCTGGAAGTAACTGGTACTCGAGAACCATTGTTGGTCCCCAAGCGAACCCTTTGCCTAGCTCAATATTCAGCAGAAGACTTATTCAACAATATATGAATTAAAAATTAAAGGTTTCTCAAAATAATTAACTCAAAACATTTAAAAACATTCAAATTGCCAAAAGAGGCAACTCAAGTCTTAAACATTAACAATTGAAAATGAAATAGACTTCTCAAAATACTATTGTCTATGAAGCCTCAAACAACTATGATGGAAGTCGGGACATGCCCCATGACATCCTAATACAACTGAAAGTAAATAGGGAACCCTCAGAAGCAAGGAGGCTGACCAAAGCAACTTTGGAACTGCAAGTGGTATCAACGGAGCGCCTGTTGATGACCGTGATTTCCTGTATTTGAATCATGAAAGATGCAGGCAAAATGGCGTCAGTATATGGAATGTATGAGCATTCAAGTGGAACTCTAAATCATAGACATAAGCTTGAACTGATAAAAAGGAAGAACATACTCACCTCATCTCAACTCAACTCAACTTAACTCAACTCAAGGATACTTAACTCAACACAAGGATAGCCAACTCAATTAGATATAAAAGCAACAATAAAGATACAATATAAAAAAAGCTTTTAAACAATAGATAATAACTCAATCTATTTAAAAATACAATAATAAACTATTTTACTCTTATTTGGGAGATTCCCTTACCGACAACAATCACAATGAGCTATGTGATGATACAATGTCTCGCCCACGCTGCGAGAATTATCCTATACATTGCCGGAGTATAGGACATCCTCAACTAAGTGGATCCACTAAGCATGCTTAAAAGCAATAAGGAATCATCTAAAAAGTATGACACATTACCCATGTTGGCATACATGGTTTAAGAGGACTTTGAGTTGTTTGAACTCGTCCCCATATCAGTGGTTAATACTACTCCCAATAATATAACTTATGATCATATGTTTAAAAACATTTACTCATCCTCAAACTTTAAGATTATTACTCAAAAGGTTCTTTTAAAAGATATAGTGCTCAAAAACTCCTCATGAGCTCATTTGCAAATCAAAGTTTCTTCTCATTTTAAAGGTAAAACATTTACTCTTGGGAATACTTAGTTCCCTTATATTCATTTTGGAATCATGAACTCGATTCTCCTCATCCTCATGGTCAAGTACTCAAGTCTTAAAACAAGTTTTAAAAGTTTGTAAAAGACTTCTCAAAACGACTCAAAGGACTCCCTTGAAGTTTACTCTTAACTCTATTTTGAATTTGAAATGTGATTTCAAGAGTTATGATTCATGATATATAGGATATCTCGATAATTAATGAAGGTTTAAATAGTTAAGATTAAGAAGGGAATAAAAGCTCGACTCAAAGGAACAACTGCGGAACGAGAACAAAGAAGAATAAGTGGCATGGCGGTTTTGGCACACGGGTGGCGCGTTGCGCATGGCCTCCCATTACTGGGGCTTGTTTCTCGCGCATTGATGGTGCCCCACATAGCCCTACTAGCGCATGGGGGCGTGACGCCCCAGCCCTTTTCCAGAAAGTTCCGATGAATTTTTCTTCTTGATTTTTGGCCCTAATTCACCAAGAATCGAATGATTTCTTCCAAAATCTCTTAGATTCGTAAACCCAACATAAGTAAACAAAAATCTACTCAAATCTCCTCAAGATAAAACCTCAAACTCAAAACCCTCACCTCAAGAACTCAGCAAAACCCCATTTACAAAGAATGAAGAACAAAACCTCAAGAAATAAGCAAGAACCTCAATACATGGATTTTCATGGACGAATTTAATAAGGAAACTCATGATTGGTGTGACGGTGAATGAACTCATCACTATGAAAGCTTACATCCCTCAAAAGAATCAAATTCTTGGCAAAAATCCTCAAAGATCGCAAGAAATCTTGAATGCTCAGTTTTCTCCCTTTTCTCCTCTTGAACTTTTCCCTAACTTTCCAAACACTTTTAAACTTTAGCGTAAACTGATTTTAATATGCTTTGACCCCTAATTTGGGTGGAAAAAATGTGTTTACTTTGTGGGGCAAGGAAAAGACCAAAATACCCCTCCTTAATTCAGATGAATTTCCTTAACTGGACAGGCTGAACCAAAATGGGCATATCTCCCTCATTCGCACTCGGAATTTAGCAAACTCGGTGGTGTTGGAAAGAGTACTCAAAGACATGAATTACTATCTTTAGTATAGTAACTTATAGACATGAATAAAATATTAAAGATATATCAAGAATTACTATGCACTTTATGAAGACAATATTCGAAAAGGAATAAAAGAGAAAGTATGATAAATAAATGAAGTGGATGGAGTAACCATTCTCTAAAGACTAAAATGAATATTACAATTATGTTAAATCAATAACGAGAGGGTAACATGGATAATTGGACATTATAAGATGGTACTATTTTCATATTATAACTTACTTATATATTTAAAGGATCTTATATTGTGCAATTGAGATTTGTTTCGAGTAAATTATATTGGATAACATCAAAAATATCTTCAAGAGTTTGAATTTCAATTTCAGAATCATCTGGTGAAAGTTTTAATTGAAAATTTCAAGTAGCTAGATAATAGACATGGAGAAAAATGAGATATGTATTTCAAATTTCCATTATGTATATTTCTTGCATAAATTTTTCACCTTAACTGTACAAACTGATCCATGTTCTTCACAATTCAGGGAAAAAAGTGATACATGAAAGATACACAGGGGATACACATATCATGTTGTGATCTTTCCATCCATATACTTATTTCATTAAATATATTACCACTAATTGGCGAAGCCTAAAAGAAATTCTTACTATACGTACATAATAATTATCACTATTTCATAAAAGTATTAGGTCTGAAGCTTTGGTATTAAATAATGACATGTCAACGTCAATGACATAGTCAAAATTTTCACTAAGTTCGTACAAAATATGAATAGGTAAATACACTAAAAAAATGAATGAGAGTCAACAACTATTGTATATACATAGAAATTCTTTTAACCATAAATATACAACATATAATTTTTTTATCAGAGGCAGTTTGGATGAAACCCTTCTTGGTCCCACTTGACTTTTCCCCGATAAAGATGATTAGATTAACAAAGTGTTCAATCATGCAAAATGATTTATTTATTGACAACTTACATTCTATATAAAGGTGGGAATGTCCCTCACTAAATTTGGAAACCTTCTCCAGTTAGGAAATCACTCTCACTTATAAGAAAATGAGTTTAAAAGGTAAGTTGATCTCTCAAATAGAGATGTGATGAACATTTGCTTAATGAGCACTTCAAATCAAATCCACACAAAACATACGACATATCTCCGGATAAGATAATAAAGTTTACATTTTATGAAGGTCAATTGGGAAAAACTAACTCTATTGTTAGCTGGAAATATATTCTTGGTAAGCCTCTAATTCATTTCATATTTTGATTGACTTTGATAGAAGTGAGAAATGAATTAGTTTTCTCTCCCTTTTTCTATTTTGTAATTAATCTTACATATATCCGTGAAAATAAGGTGTAAAAGCAAAATTAAGTAGGGAAAGAGTATTATGAGAAGATGGTTTTACACATATTCTTAAAAAGATCACATTATTTTATATTAAATTTTGAAGATCAAAAGTAAGAACACCTAGTTTCAATTAGTAGAAGAGTATGTAGAGTATTGTCAATGATTCAAAATATTCTAAAAGAGTTCAAGAAATCATAATCAAACAAAAAAAAGACTCTTGAAATGGTAAAAGTTCATAAAATAGGATAAAATAAATAACACTATTTTGAGTTAACGGTCACAAAGGAATTCTCTAGATAAAATTCTTGCAGTATGTTCATTTACAGTAAAAACCACTGAATTAAAATTCTAAAGAACTATTAGCATTTTAGATTATAAAGTTATTGTTAAATAACATCACATTTCACAGGGTAATTTATTACATTAAGTTAAGTGTGTTTATATATATGTTTAAATATATGTAAATAGTGTGTATCATGATCAGTTATGAACTTAAATTTGTGTACTTTTTCTTCTTTTGTATCCTTAATATATGTGGTTTGATAACATGAGGAAAAGAGTGGTATGCCAAACAAATCCTACATATAGACGATGTGGAAAAATCAATCACATTCAATTTTATTGAAGGACATATGACTGAACTTTACAAGTCAATGACAATTACATTTACTACAAAGGAAAACTTAATGACTTGGACTCTTGTGTACGAAAAATTGAATGAAAATACTCCAAAGCCCCTTGATATTATGGAGTTTCTTATTTCTCACAATGTTGGGAAATAGATATCATTCCCCATTCCTAATAACATGATGAAGTATTATGGCTATCCTAAAATTTTGCTAATAAATAAAACTACTTGGTGTGATATATG
>JAJONQ010013566.1:0-57503 GCA_036250385.1 Solanum microdontum
ACCAAAACTGCTAGACTGATGGCCTAAGGAGTGGGTCGACATGAGGTTCAGCCTGAGAGGGTGAGCCCTAGTCCCATATCCTAACACTCAGCTCGAGAAACTGTGTGGGTAAGGCGGAGGCTGGCCTTCATGCGGCAAATGGGTGTCCGAGAGGAACCCATTTGAAACGGGGTAAGTTGCCCGAGAGGGAACTTATTTCACTCTAAAGCTTAGCCTAGTCACTATTATCTTGTAAATTTCCTATCGAAAGCATGTACCCAATGATTTATATCAATATATATTGCGGTCACACCCCAAGAACTTCTCCCCATACTTGAATTTTCTCTTTATTTTTGATTGTTTTAGCTATACTTGTGACAAACCCCCATTGATATTTGACACTTTGGTGTCACCCACTTGAATTTACTTTGTTTTAATTTGATAATTTTTCAAACTACAGCTAACTAGAACAAAATTCTAGCCTAAATACTATTTTCACTACACTAATACGTAGGTTAGTGTCGTTGGTCACGAAAAGCATCAAAATGGCACCGCTGCCGGGGACTGGTGTTATTTGAAAATTTTTAGTTTGGTAGAATTTTTGTTCTTCTTAGTTGTAATTTACTAACTTTATGTTTAGTTTTACTTTTTGTTGAGTTGTCCATTTAGATGAGCATGACTGAGCAGAGTAGTGGCAAATTGGTCGAAATAAGCCAAGCAGTCCAAAAGGACCTCATGTTGACCGAACTGGCATCTCAGCTAAATGACTTGGCCACCAAAATCTCAGAGGTGGAAGTCCAATGCAATAGCAGGGGGATGTACTCACGCCTTCATGAGCGGAGGAAGTCTAGAAATTGGGAGAAAAATCGTATCGAGCACACACTTCAAATAATTCTCCAAAAGATCACCGATCAAGATCGGGTGTTGGAAGAAATGAAGGAGAATGTTGAAGTGTTGAATCAAATGATTGGAGCTCACTCTACATCAATCCAGCTGATCATGTCATTCCTAAGTTTTGCAGTACCTCATCTCCACCCAAATGACATTTTGGGGTCACCTAGTGACACGGGGCTAACCCCAATAACGGAGAGTGAGATAGAACTTACGACGTAAAATAAGGCGCTTCTTGGGAGGCAACCCAAGGTTTTACTGCTTTTAATTATTCTATTCGAATAATGGTGTACTGATTTTGTAGGGTAAAATGAGAAAGATGTTGAGAAGTGCAAGTTGGCGAGCCAATGACCAAGTGGGCGAGTCGCCGAATCTATCGGCGACTCCAACTTAATCCGCCGTTGGGACCCCAAAATAAGGGATGTCCTGTAAAACTCAGTGAGGTAAGTATGAGTTCGGCGCACCACCGATTTTATCAGCAATATGACTAACGTCGCCCAATGACAGAGAATTGAACGGTTATATAAAGGTAGAAAGTCAAAATGTTTGAATCTCTCACTTTCCCTAGTCTCAAACTCCTCAAAATCACACCAAAGGCAATTTTTCTTAGATTTTTACCTTTCCATTAGTATTTCAATTGGTAAATAGTTCTTGGGGTTGGATCTCTTTGCTGCCTAGCATTTTAAAAAGCAATTTGATCGGCACTAAAGGATAGCCCATAAAACCCGAAATTTATCTTAAAAGTTTTTGCACTCTTTTGCAATTGTAGTATCAGGATGATGTGTGTTGGGCCTCTCTGATAGAAATAAGTTGATATGGTATGTGTAATATGTACTTAACTGCCTGAAAATTTTTAATAGTCGAATGCCTTGTTGTTTGTGCTCTAACTTTATTGCGATGGAAATGGGTCACACTTGATTGTCATTGTATTAGTTGGGTAACACCTAAAGATCCCACATTTGTACTAAATAACAAAAATTTCTCAATGAAGGAATGGGTAACAACATTCTTAAGGGTGATCGTAGTTAAATGGATAAAATTTGGCAGGACTGAAAGAAGTCTGAGTATTCCGGAATGATTGGAAGTATAGGTCTTATGTGAATTTCGTGTCTGCATGCTTTAATTTCATTTTCAGTGCTTGTAAGGTCGACTCTAAGAAGTGGGTTGAAAAATAGGCACGGTGAATCATTCAGCGAGCTGGGTCATGCTCGCCAAACGATTCAGCGGTTTGCCTTTTGACCTTAGATCGACCTTCATTCATGTCCATAGTGCTGAGAGATCTGTAACTTTCGGCGGGCACATCCGTGGTCACCGAAAGTAGTTGACGTCTTACCATATAGACTTTTTCATCGATAATTTACCTAATTTTCAAGCTAATCCCTTCGGTGAGTTCGACGTAGATCGCTAAAGAGGTTTGGCGATTCGCCGACTAATCTACGAACCCTTCTGCTTCAGATTTTTGATGTTTTAGTGTGATTGTTCTTCTGACTAATCACAAACTTTTGCAGATATGGTACGCACAAACCTAAATGCACAACCTCAAAAAAAGGCAACGGGAATTACAATCAATGAAGGAGGATCACGACCTTCACAAAAAAGAAAGAAAAATCTCCCACCGGGAGATGAAGGCAAACGAAAAAACACATCACTAGGAAGGGCACAAATGTTGAACCTGCTATTTCTGAGCCGGAGGATGAGCAACCTTTGATAAATCGAAGGGAGGAACTTAGGGCTAGAAATCAACCCACAGCTATCGGAACCCCTTCAGCTGCCACTCCCCCGACTACCGAATTAGTCCCAACTCCAACACCACCTCCAGCGGCTCCTGCACTCCCTGTAGCTCCACCTCCACGCAGGTTGTTGAATAGACTAAAAGGCAATGGTTTACGAACCATTCTAGAAGAAAATTTACTATCTGTAGAGGGTTTGGAAGGTAAGCATGCTGAGGTGCTTGACACACTTAGATATCATGAGTTCGAACAGTTCACCAGGAAGTGGGGCTCTTACATTACTTCCTGGGTCTAGGAATTATACTTAGCCTATATGGAGTTAGTCCTGAAAAATAAGAAAAAGGCTAGTGAGTTCTGACCAGTGAAGTCGGTTCTGGTTAGAGGCAAGGAGGTGGAGTGTCACAGCGAGCATATTAATGATATATTAGGTACACTCGGTCTACCCTACCAGGGTTTGCCTATTGTTCCATCCCTAGATGATCTGAAGGGTTGGTTAGCTCCGATAATTTCTGACATCACCCCGAGGTGGTTGGATGCGGGAGCTCCTATTGAGAACAGGGATATGAACATCGCCTCCCGGTACTGGTTTGGATTCATCAACATCACTATCATGCCATCCCAGAACGAGTCCATTCTGTGTCATCCTAAAGTGGGTTGCCTTGGTTCTATCATGGCCAGAAGGTAGATCGACCTGGGACTGCTGGTTTCACAGGATATGGCTTTGAGAGCCAAACAGACACAGATATCCCTGCCATTTCCTATTCTGATTATTGAGTTATGCTAGCGTGCTGGATTACCCCGAGAGCCTGCTAGCGATATAGAAGTCACTCCATCTTTCTCCACTGATATCCGGTGTATAGAGGCAGAATTTACACGAGAGAAGGATGACAGGAGAAGAGCAGCACCAGCAAATACTTCTCCAGAGGTCAATGTTGACTCATTATAAGCAGAGACACCTTTGTCCACCCCGGCCTCTGAGACCTCAGGTATACCAACTCCTTCTTCTTCTTCTTCTTCACAGGCTCCAGGTACTTCCTTATTCTCCCGGCCTACCAGAATAACTCAGGCCATGATCCTGAAGATGGGGTAGTTGGCCTATTCAGTTGATGTGAGAGCTACCAGATTGGAAAGGTCTGTTCCAGAGATGATTGACAGGGCCATACTAGCAGCACTTACTCCCATTCAGACTTCTGTTGATGCCTTGATAATGAGAGTTATGGCTTGTGAGAGAGGACAACGGGAAGCCTCTGAGGTGACGGCCCTAAAAGCTGAGATTGCAAGTTTGAGAAAGGACATAGATTACCTTAAGTCTACCAACTTCACTTCACTCATAGAGAGAGCAGATGATAAGGATGTTCCTATGACCACCGGAGATGTGCAAGGGGATGGTGTAACACAGACAGAGTCGGATGCAGAAACCGACGAGGAATTGATAGCGACACAGGTTGATGAGATAAGAGTGAGCCAAGATGCAAGCATATTTAGAGATCTGCCAGATCTAGTAGAGACAGTTACGTCCACAACAACCCCTAGTGGATCTGGCACTGCTTTTCCATCTGAGACTACACTAGGCACTGATGCCCCAACATATAGAAAAACTGCATAGCTAGGACCTTTATCTACCCTCTTCTCTACCTTGCTTACATCTACTTTTGGATTTTTATTACTTGCATTTGAGGACAAATGATTTTATTTGTGGTGGGGTGAGGCCCACACCTTGTGTGTTGGTATTTTTTGTTGCTTTGTATATATTTGGGATGTTCTGTTTATAACTGTTTTACACTGCTTTTGTGGATGTTTGAGCTCATGACTCTCTTTTGTTTTTAATTGGAAATGATTTTGACCCTTCCAAAAAATTTTGAATTTTTTGTGCATTTTTGCCACCCCTCGTGAGTAGAATGTGGTTGTTCTTTTGCAAAAGAATTTGAGTCTCGGTTTCGATCAATATCGATGACTTGAATAGTGCTCTCAATTGAACGAACATGAATGTACGGCTACGATGAGGCCATATGAAATTGCATAGACTTTGCATCTCATTGCAATTATCCATTTATCAAATTGATTCTCTTGTAATGACCGTTGCACACTAGTGAAAGTGTGTAGTCTTGTTTGACTTAAGTGTCAAATGTCTTGTGTGATTAGCTTGCTTTGAAACTTGCATGAATAAACCTAGAATTTGCCCTGTTAGTCTGATTAATTTAGAAAGGTGTCCTCTTGAGATGATCTTAGGAAACTTTAAATAGTGTGAGCCAAATTTGACATATACCTCTTTTGTGGCCTACCCGTGAGCGTGTGAAACTCTTTTGAACACCCTTTGAGCCTTACCTTACTTTGGAAGAACCTTGATGAACCCTAGACCTTACTTGACCCACTACCTACAATCCTGTTGAGTTATGGTTTAACGAATAGCCAACTTAGGCTAAGAGCCTAAGTTGGGGGTGTGGCGAAAAGGAAAAGGAGAAGTCAAGAAGTGCAAGAAAACTCCCCCTTAACCCATGGTATTGCATAAAAATGGAACCCCTTCAATTCAATTCAAAAAATAAAAAAATAAAAAAATTAAAGTACGAAGGGAATCGGGTTTCAAGCAATCCATGGAGGAGAATAAAAAGGTGACTTAGAAGCACTAGAAAAATAATTGATAAAGGAAAAGAGGGAATGCCACAACTCACGAGGAAAAAGTCACTGAGCCTAAATGACCATACCTTTGCACTCAACCCCATTACAAGCCTTAGAAACACCTTTTTGATCTTGAGTAAGCCGAATCGAAAGTCGATTAGAAAATAAGGGCAAACCTATGGGTGAAAACATGCATTGTGTTCCTATTTTTTGAGTGTTAGCGTTGCATCTGATTCCTGATCTTGAATTGATTAACCTCTCTGTCTGAATATGGAATCAATCTTCATGTGAAGGCATTTAGATACTTTTTGTTGAGCTTGTACTTGCACAAGTAGAAAGTATTGCGAGCATGAGAATCTTTGGTAATGGTGTGTCACAACTTGAATCTTTGAGTACATAATTGATCCTTGCATAAGTAAATTAAGTCTTGTTGTGTGCACTCATGATTGAGTCTTGTGTAGCACTGTTTGAGACACCTTTATTGAACGTCTAAACTCATGTTTGCTTAAGGACAAGCAAAAGTTTAAGTTGGGGGTGATGAATCCACAAATTGGACTCATTCAGGGCTTTATTTTGAGAGAAATAGCGTCCTCGAATGCTTATTTTGTATCAATATCTTAAGGAAACTCTTAAATTTTAGGTATTTGAAGTTTTAGTGGAAGCATGGACACTTAGGCGCAAAAAGGAACAAAAAGACTGAAAAGAATGAAGAAGCTGAAGCATGAGCATCGCCAAGAACCTTTGGCGATCTGCCGAAAGGACAGACTCCGCCTTTGTTCTAGTATGCGAAGCCCTGAAGGAAGAGGATCAAAAAGGAGATGAAAGGAGCAGTCGGCACTTCGCCAAATAGTTCCGCGAAGCAGTACTATACCACCCAATGGTCCAGAACGTGAAGATGTTGTAGGCAAGCACTCAACGGCGATGAGACAGAAGAAGGGCGAGACGCCGAGTCATTCGGCGAACTCGACTAACCTCGCTGAACTATCTGCCTGCACTAATTTTTGATGGCTATAAATACTAAATTTCTTATTAATTTTTAGGGTGTGGAACCATTATTATAATTTTCAGAATAGAGTAGTACTTTTTTTTTAGATATTTTCTCTCAAGTTTGGAGAAGGTTTTTGGGAGACTTGAAGAAAGGAGTTCATCTTCCCCAAATTGGAAGTGGGTCTTCTCTATTCTTCTTCCTTTGCTTAAATCAAGGTTTAATTTCTTATACCCATTTGATTTCTCTATCATTTTAGGTATAATTTCTTATTTCTTGATGTGTGGCTAAAAAACCCCATTCTTGGGTGTGATTTAGCAAATATATGTTGATATTATTGTTGGGTCTTGCTTGCTGATAGGTTAGATTCATTTTAATGGTGATTTCACCTAGTGGTGGTGGTCTAATTTAATGGGTTTGTAGTTGCAAATACAAAACCACCCACGTGTTTTCGGCTTACTCGAGAGAGAGGTCGCGAAACCAAGACCGTTAGACTGATGGCCTAAGGAGTGGATCAACATGAGGTTCAGCCTGAGAGGGTGAGCCCTAGTCCCATATCCTAACACTCAACTCAAGAGAGTGAGTGGGGTAAGGCATAGGCTATCCTTCATGCAGCAAATGGATGTCCGAGAGGAACCCATTTGAAACGGGGTAAGTTGCCCGAGAGGGAACTTATTTCCATCTAAAGCTTAGCCTAGTCACTATTATCTTGCAAATTTCCTATCGAAAGCATGTACCCAACGATTTATATCAATATACATTGCGGTCACACCCCAAGACCTTTTCCCCATACTTGAATTTTCTCTTTATTTTTGGTTGTTTTAGCTATACTTGTGAAAAACCCCCCCAATGATATTTGACACTTTGGTGTCACCTACTTGAATTTACTTTGTTTTTATTCGATATTTTCTCAAACTACAGCTAACTAGAACCAAATTCTAGCCTAACTACTATTTTCACTACCACTCCCTTGGGACACGACCCCAACCCTTGGTTGGGTTACTATATTATCAACGATCATAGACACTCGAACTGTAGGCTAGTGTCGTTGGTCACGATAACCATCATGTGGCAAGTGGGTGTCCGAGAGGAACTCACTTGAAATGGGGTAAGTTGCTCGAGAGAGAGCTTATCCCCCTTAAAGTCTAGCCTAGTCATAATTACTCTACGAGTTCTCTATCAAAAGCATGTACCCAATGATTTAGTCTATCGCGTATTCCATTCACTTCCCAAGAATCCCCCTTTCTTCTATTAGATCTCTTTGTTAAATTTTGTGTTTTTACTTGTGACAAAACCTCCATTTGATACTTGACGCTTGCATCACCCTTCTAAATTTGTTATGTTTTCATTTGCCAAAGTCTTTAGCTATGGTTAGATTTAGCACTTTTGCACTTAACCACTAATTTTCACGCCCACTCCCTTGGGACTCGACACCAACCCTTGATTGGGTTACTAAACTGTTGTACGATCGTAGACACATGCATCGAAAGTTGTGTCTTGATTACGCAAACATCAAAATGGCGCCGCTACCAGGGAGTGGTGTCACGTTAATGTTTTTGGCTTGAGTCGAATTCTTCTTTCGATAATCGTAGTTTACTAACTTTATTTTTAGTTTTGTTTTCCTTTTAATTTGTTGATGTAGGTAGGTGCCCTAAGCATGGCTTGGGAAAATAGTGACAACTCGGCTGAGACAAGCCAAGAAGTCGAGAGGGACTTCGAGTTAACCGCATTGGCAACTCAGCTAAACGAGTTGTCCACCAAATTATCAGAGGTGGAAAAACAGTGCAAGAGTCAAGGGAGGTACATACCTCCTCACGAGAGGAGTCAGTCTAGACACAGAGAGAATAATCGCGTCGAGGACACACTCTAAATCATTCTCCATAAGATCACCGAACAAGATCAAATGTTGGAAGAGATGAACGAGAATATTGAAGTGTTGAATCAAAAGGTTGGCTCTCACTCTAGATCGATCGAGTTGATCAGGACACTCCTGAATTATGCGGTGCCTCATCTTCACCCAAATGAACTATTGGGGTTACCTAGTAACACTAGGGACAACCCCACCAATAGAATGTGATAGGGGACTCGCGTCGTGCCACGACGTTAAATAAAGCTCTTCTTTGGAGGCAACCCAAGGTTTTAAATGCTTTATTTTGCTTTTATAAATAATGGTATGTTAGTGGTGCAGGTTTAGATACTAAAAGTATTTGGAAAATACAGATTGGCGAGTGAAATGTCAGTCGGTGGATTGCCAAAGATGTCAGCGAGCCCGACTTGACCCACCGTTTGGCTCAATTCAAGTTCAAGTCAGAGCCTGTCAAACTCGATGAACTTACGAAGCAGTTTGGTGCGTCGCCGACAAGATCAGCGAACTCAATGTAGATTGTCGTCTTGACCCCCAAGAAACTGAAATTTTTTAGCAATCGGCGAGCAAGTGACCACTTGGCGAGTCACCAAGTGGATCGGCGAGTGCAACTAACATCGCCAAATGGGCGCGAACTGGACGGTTTATAATGGCCAAGAGACTCAAAATTCTAAAGTCTTCACTTTCCCTCGCTCTTGAATCTCCTAAACTCACACTAAGGTAGTATTTTCTTTATTCTAGCATTTTTCTAGCATTTTAGTTTGTTGATTTGTGCTCGGAGTTGGAATAATTTGCCGCCTAGCTTTTCAATCGCAATTTAATCGGCTTCAAAGCTTGGTTACCGAATCCCGAGTTTACATTCAAAATTTGTTTACTCATTTGCAATAATTGTCTCGTAGTGATGTTTGTTGGGTCTCTCTGATAAGATTAGAATGATGAAATGTCTATTTTAACTTGAAAATCTTGCCTTTAATGTTTGATTGTCAAATGCCCATAGCTTTTGTGCTTATTAATGAGTTTGATTGTGATTGTGTGTTGTTAAATTGATTGCGTGAAGTCTTAGTAGCCCACGTTTGTGCTAAGTATCATCAAATGGTCGAATTTAGCAAATCAGGGAGAAGTCTGAGTATTCTGGGGTGATGGGTAGTGTGGGTCTTGTTTGAATTTCATTAGTGCATGCTTTGATTTCAATTTCAGGGGCTACGGAGTTTAATTTGAGAAGGTGGGTTGAAAATGGGCACGTTGGGTCATTCGGCGAACTAAGTCGAGCTCGCCGAATCACTCGGCGGTTCACCTATTTTCTTCATCTCGCGTTTAATTTTGTGTCAAGTTTGTGGTTTGAGTATGCAACTTTCTATGAGATGCCTGAGTTCGCCAAAGGCTCTCGGTGACTCACCGAAAGTACTCTTTATCGCTCTTTATTTGCACCCCAAGACCCTTATGCACTATAACTTTTGGCGGACAAACCTTTGCTCACCGAAAGTAGTCGGCGATTCGCTGAAAGTAGTCGGTAATTTGCCAAAAGTAGTCAGCGATTTGCCAAAGGACTCTCCTATCGCCGACTTGCCTTAATTGTTTAGCCAACCCCATTGGCGAGCCAGACTTAGCTCACCAAAGTTGTTCGGCTCGTCGCCGACTGGATCGGCTAGTTTATCTGCAACAAGATTTGTTGTGCTAGAGTTTGATTTTGTTTTCTTAATTTCTCTCGATCTTTTGCAGATATGGTATGCACCAATCTAACCGAACCACCCCAGAGAAAAACATAGGGCATTACAATAAATGAATGAGGATCAAATCCTTCGAAGATGAGAGGGGATGACCTCCAATTGAGAGACAAAGGCAAGAGGAAGAAACATATAGCTAGAAAAGGAGCAGTTATTGAGCCGGATTTCTCTGAACCAGAGGATGAACAACCTTTGATTAACCGAAGGATGCACTTCGGGTTAGATCTCAGCCCACCTCTACCAGAACTCTTCCAGTTGCCACTCCTCTGGCAACAGACTCAGTGCCCGCTCAGGCAGCACCTCCAGTGGCTCCTGATTCCCTACAGTCCCACCACTGAGGTTGTTAAATAGATTGAAAGGTGATGGTTTGTGGACCATCATCGAGGAGAAGTTACTATTTATGGAGGGTTGGAAGGAAAGCATCTTGATGTGCTTGAAACTCTCCGATACCATGGATTCGAGTAGTTCACACGGCCCAGAGGCCCTTATATTCCTTCTTGGGTAAGAGAGTTTTCCACTACTTATTGGGATTTGGTGCCTAACAATAAGAAGAAGGCAACTGAGTTTCGACCGGTGAAGTCGGTCATGGTCAGAAGCAAGGAAGTGTAGTGTCACAGTGATCATATTAATGTTGTATTAGGTACACTGCTGCACTCTGTACTTCCTTACGAAGGGTTGTTGATCTTTAAGTCTCTGGATGATTTGAAAGGTTGGTTGGCTCCGATGATTTCTGACACTACCTTGTGATGGATTGATGCAGGGGCTCATATTGAGAAGAGGGACATGAACATTGCCTCCAGGTTCTGGTTTGGCTTCATCAGCAACACTATAATGCCATCCCAGAACGAGTCTATTCTTCGCCATCCTAAGGCGGATCAATCTGGGACTGCTGATGTCATAGGAGATGGCCGTGAGAGCCAAACAGAAGCTGACATCTCTGCCATTTCCAGTTCTGGTCACTGACCTATGCCGAAAAGCTGGAGTACCTCATGACACTATGAGAGATGTTAATGTCACCCCATCTTCCTCCACCGATATATGCCGTATCGAGGTCGAGTTCACACGAGAGGAGGTTGACTGGAGGAGAGCAGCTCCAACATACACTTCTCTAAAGGTCAATGTTGGCTTATTACCAGTAGAGGCATCTTCGCCTACTCCGGCCTCTGAGCCCTCAGGTATCCCTGCTCCTTCTTCCTCTTCCTCACAAGCACCAGGTGCTTCCTCATTCTCCCAGCCTGCCAGGATTACTCAGGCCATGATCCTGAAAATGGGGCAGTTGGCCTATTTAGCCGATGTGAGAGCCACCCGATTGGAGAGATCCATCTCGAGGATGATTGACAGTGCCATCTTGACTGCACTAACCCCCTTAGAGCCTCTGTTGATGATCTGGCTACCAGAGTCACTGTTTGTGAGATCAGACAGAGGGAGACATCTGGAGTTTTGGCTTTGAAAGCCGAAGTAGCAGATTTAAAGAAGGATGTAGACTATTTGAAGGCTCAAACTTCACCTCACTGATGCGGGATGCAGATGATGAGGATGCTCTAGAGACCTCGGGGATTCCTTCGGCTACCACCGGAGATGTGTAGGGGGATGGCACAACATATGTAGAGTTGGATGTAGAGACCGACGAGGAATTGATATCAGTACATGCTGAGGAGACATAAGAGAGAAGAGATGAGGGCATATTCAGAGACTTGCTAGATCTTATAGGGACGTTTGTCCAGCCGATGATCCAGAGATTGCCGATTGAGACGTCCACAACAGCTCCTAGTGGATCTGGCATTGCTATTCCGTCTGAGGCTACTTTAGGCACTGATGCCCATATACAGACTGCTACACCTGCCACCGAGACCCCGATAGAGAGAGAGAGACTGCCCAGACATGTCCTTTCTTTACCTCCCTCTCTGTCTTATTATATTTTTACTTTTGGATACTTTTATTTGCAATTGATGACAAATACTTTTTAATCGTGGTGAGGTGAGGCCCACACCTTTTGTCTTGATAGTTGTGTTTTTTCCATATATTTGGGTTGTTCTGCTTTAAAATTGTGTTTTATTTGTTTCTATGGATGATTGAGCTTATGGCTACTTTAATTTTATATTGCAAAATGATTTTAAACCGTCCTAAATTTTTTGCCACCTCTTGTGTGATGAATGTAACTGTTCTTTTCCAAAATTTAAGTCTCGGTCCCGATCAATACCGATGAATTGAATAGTGCTCTTAATCGAACGAACATGAATGCGCGGCTACGATGAGGCCAATGAAGTTGCTTAGACAATATGTGAACTCTTTGCATCTCGTTTTGACTAGCCTAGTATCGAATTGAGTCTCTTGTAATGATCGTTGCACACTAGCGAAAGTGTGGAGTCTTGTTTGACTTTAGTGTCGATGCCTAATGTGCTGAACTTACTTTGAAACATGCATGATAAACCTAGAATTTGCCCTGTTGGTCTGGTCGACTAAGTAAAGCTTTCTATTGACATGATCTTAGGCAATTTTGAAGAGTGTGAGCCAATTTGACATATATGATGCTTATCGTGACCAACGATACTGTACTACGATATGAGTGTCTACGATCGTCAATAATATAGTAACCTAACCGAGGGTTCGGGTTGTGTACCAAGGGAGTGGTTTTGAGAATTAATAACCAATTAGAATTTCATTCAAGTTAGTCATAGTTAAAGACATTTGCGATAAACGACATTGTAAATGTAAAAGGAGGTGACACAAAAGTATCAATTATCTAAAGGGGGTTTTGTAACAAGTACTAAAACAACAAAATAAACAAGAAAATCAAGTATGGGGAAAGGTTCTTGGGATGTGACCGCAATACAAGTAGAGATAAATTATTGGGTACATGCTTTCTATCGGATATTTGCACAATAATAATGACTAGGCTAAGCGTTAAATGGAAATAAGGTCCTTCTCGGGGAACTTACCCCATTTCAAATGTGTTCCTCTCGGACACCCATTTGCCGCATGAAGACCAGCCTATGCTTTACCCCACTCACTCTCTCGAGCTGAGTGTTAGGATATGTGACTAGGGCTCACCCTCTTGGGATGAACCTCATGTCGACCCACTCCTTAGTCCATTAGTCTAGTGGTTTTGGTTTCACGACCTCCCTCTAGGGCAAGCCGAAAAAACATGGGTGGCTTTGTATTTGCAACTACAAACCCTTTAGATTAAACCACAACCACTAGGTGAAATCACCATTCAAATACATCTAACCTATCAGCAAGCAAGACCCAACAAGAATATCAACCCATATTTTCTAAAACACACCCCAAGAATGGGGTTTTTAGCCACACATCAAGAAATAAGAAATTATACCTAACATGATAGTGAAATCAACTGGGTATAAAAAATTAAACCTTGAATTAAGAAAAGGAAAGTGAATAGTAAAGACCCACTTCCAACTTGGGGAAGAAGAACTCCTTTCTTCAAGTCTCCACAAAATCCTCTCCAAACTTGAGAGAAAAATATTAGCTAGAATATGTTCTAAAGTGAAAAATAATAATAATATGTTCCACTCATGTCCAATTTTCTCAAAATTTAATTCTAAATAGTATTTATAGTTTTCACAGATTGTGCTGCGGAGGATTGTTCGGCGACATTAGTCGAGATCGTCGATGAACTCGGTGATCCGCCTTTTGGTCAGCTCATCGTCTTCAGTGTCTTGCCTTTAGCATCCTCGCATTCTAGATCATTGGGCGGTACAATACTGCTTTGTGGAACTGATCGGGGACCTGCCGACTGCTCCTTTCCTCGCCTTTTGATCCACTTCCTTCAAGGCTTCGCGTACTGGAACGAAGGGATGCTCATGTCATTTCGGCAACTCGTCAAGTTAAGCTCGGCGATCCGCATGATTCCATTTCTTGTTCTTTCCAGCCCTATTTGCTCCGTTTTACGCCTAATTGTCCATGCTTCTACTAAAATTTCAAATACCTGAAACTTCAGCATTTTAATCAGGTATTGAGGTAAAACAAGCATTCAAGGACACTATTTCCATTAAAATAAAGCCCTAAATGAGTCCAATTTGTGGACAATTAAACACCCCCAACTTAAACTTTGGTTTGTCCTCAAGCAAACTCAAGTTCAGCCGTTCAAAAAAGGTGCCTCAAACAGTGCTACACAAGACTAAATCATGAATGCACACAACAAGACTCAATTTACTTATGCAAGGATCAATTGTGTACTCAAATATTCAAATTGTGACACACCATCACCAAAGATTCTCATGCCCGCAATACTTGCTACCTGTGCAAGTTCAAGCTCAAGAAAAGTATCTAAATGCCCTCGCACAAAGAATGATTCCATATTCACAAACATATATGAGTCAATTTAAGATCAGGAATTAGATACAACGCTCACACTCAAAAAGAGGAACACAATGCATGTTTTCACCCATAGGTTTGCCCTTATTTTCCAATTGACTTTCAACTAGGCTTACTCAAGATCAAAAAGGTCTTTCTAAGTCTTGTAATGGTGCTGAGTGCAAAGGTATGGTCATTTAGGCTCTGTGACTTTCATCCTCGTGAGATGTGATGTTCTCAAAACATCCTCTTCCCTTCCTTTCTCAATTCTTCTTCTAGTGCTCATAAGTCATCCTATTATTCGTTCTCCATGTATTGCTTGGAAACCCAATTTCTTTTGCACTTCTATTCCACGACTTTCTTTTTCTTTTTTTTTCTTTTCTCTTTTTTTTTATTTATAAATGGAGGGTTTCCATTTTTTTTCCAATACAATAGGTTCAGGAGACTTTCTTGCACTTCTTGACTTTTCATTTTCCTTTTCACCACACCCCCTAAGACTTTTGGCCTAAGTTGGTTATTCACTAAACACATCTCAAGAGGATTATAGGTAGTGGATGAAAAAAGGTCTAAGTTTCTTCCAAATGAGGATAGGCTCAAGAGTTGTTCAAGAGAGTTTCACATGCTCACAGGTAGGCCACAAAAAGAGGTACATGTTAAATTGGTTCACACTCTTCAAAAGTTGCCTAAGATCATCTCAAGAGTACACCTTTCTAAATCAATCAGACTAACAGGGCAAATTCTAGGTTTATTCATGCATGGTTCAAAGTAAGCTAATCACACAAGGCATCGATACTTCAATCAAACAAGACTAGACATGTTCGCTAGTGTGCAACGGTCCTCACAAGAAAATCAATTCGATAACTGGCTAGTCACAACGAGATGCAAAGAGTGCACATATTATCTATGTAACTTCATTCGGTCTCGTTGTAGCTGTGCATTTATGTTTGTTCAATTGGGAGCACTATTCAAGTCACCAGTATTGATCGAAACCGAGACTTAATTTTTTGCAAACGAACAACCACTTTCAACACAAGAGGTGGCGACAATTTTTCTAAAGGATCAAAATTATTTTGCAAGTCAAACAACAGGAGTCATAAGCTCAAACAACCACAGAAAAGCAGTATTTAAAACACAAATTAAAATAGACAGCCCACATATACAAATAACACACAAAGGTGGGCCTCACCCCACCACAAATAAAAGCATATGTCCTCAAATGCATGTAGGAGTATCCAAAAGTTTAGACAAGTAAAGATAGAGAGAGGTGAAGGGGAATCCTATCTACATGCTTGCTTCATCTTTCGGAGTATTGTTGCCTGCTCCATTAGCCTGAAACTCGACAATGGCCCCCGGATTGTCATTCTAGGTTTCATTGTGTTCCTTTGTTCTAGCTTCTGCAGTGATGTTAGCTTCAACCATTCTATCCACGTCATGGGCCGCTAAGAAGGAATTCACAGTTGTGTATAATCCGCGCCTCCTTGAAGGAATGGTTGGATCAATGGGAATTTTCCTACTGGCACTTGCTTTCTTACTCTCCATTCTTTCTTTGGCCAGTTCTGCTATCTTTTCATCTCTTTTGAAATCCCTTGCTCTTACTTGTCGGGGTGTCCTGTCTCTTCCTACAATTTTTGGTCTTCCCATTTCTGCAAAGGCTTTGGGACAAGTTAGAAAGTATTTAGACAGAGCAGGAGTCTGGTGCGCATAAAATCACCTTGCCACACTAGTTGGTGATATGCTTACTCAGTTAGGTTAGTTATTGAAATCTGTGCATAATGGAACTGAGGGTGCAGGCTAGAAGGGCGATTTAAAATACCTCTCGGTGAGTCGTCGAAAATATTCAGCGATAGTAGGTTCTCGCCGATTTTAACAGATTAAACAACCCAACTTTGCTTTTAATTGAAGGCGACAAGGGAAGTTCGGTGAATAGCCAAGTGATTCGGCGAGCTAAGCCCGGCTCGCCATCTAACTAAACACACCTATGGTCTACGCGATTTCCAGGCTCAACCCTCGCAACCCAGGTCAAAGAAACTCAAGCCCCTATAGCACAAAATCACAATAACACCCATAATAAGTATCACACCCCCACACTCAATTAATTCAAATTAGAGCACAGTTAATTTGGATTCTACCAATGACGCAAAGATGTTGATCAATGATGCATGAAATGCCATCAATGCGGAGATTCAGCCAGGACTTGACAATATCAACACTATGCAAATGAATACAATTTTACTAAATTAAAAACGGAGTTTGAATCACCAACCTTTAGTGATGAATCAGATGCTAATGAAGTACTAGGTAGCAATGAGATCCAAATCCGCAAACAAATTAACACTTACAATAATTTGGACTTGCAAGAAATATAAAACTAAAGTGCAGGTGTGAGTTTGGAAGGATGAAGAAATGAGAGAGAATGAATGAACCAGAATATTTAAACCTATAGCCTACAGGAACCATCCAATTTCTGTCCATTCGGCAATGTACATTAGGTACGCTCATTCACTCGGTGAAACGCCAATTGTCTAGCCTCTTCACCAAATAACAGGACTCGCAGTTCATGTGAGGATCTCAACGGCGGTCTATGTTACAATCGCCGACATGGTTGGCGATTCGCCATTAATTTTCTACTGAACACCAAGTTTCACAGAATCCCAACTGACATTGTCTTGAGTCACCCGACGGAAAGAGTTGTGCTCGCCGATATCATCGGTGATCTGCCAACTGGACTTGTTGTTTGCCTCCATATATTATTTCACTCTCCTCCCTTGATCAACTTGTACAAACTACACACCATTATTTTCTCAAAGTAAAAACAAAGTAATAAAGGGTTTTGGGTTGCCTCCCAAACAGTGCCTTAGTTAATGTCGTGGCACGATGTAAGTCGATGCTCAAATCGGCTTTTTGGTGTTACTCCTAGTGTAGCTAGGTGATCCCACTTGCTCATACGGATGAAGCTGAGGTAGTGCTAGATTCAAGAGAGTTTCGATTAGTTGAATAGACCTAGAATGAGAGCCACTCATCTGATTCAGTGTTTCGCCATTTCTCTAATTTTCTCTAGTACTTTGTCTTGCTCATTCATCTTTTGGAGGATGGTTAATAACGTATTGTTGATACGTTTGTTTTCAATGTCCATGCATCTTCCCTGATCCGTCGATGATGGGTGCTTGCTCTTTCCTTTGGACATCACTTCCAGTTCTTCGACCTTTTGGGTCAAGCTATTCATTTGACCCAAAAAATTGGTCAATTGCTGGTCCTTCTCTCCATCCTTGTTGGTTTTAACTGCAAGGTCAAGGAATTTGGCTGCGATCTCGTACGGGTATTTCTCACTTCCACTTGGCATGAGTTGGTTCATTATTTCTCTGTTTCCAGAACTTAGACCCTTGTAGAAGCATTCCAGTAGGACTAAATCGGGTATTTCATGAGTTGGCATTGTATCAACAGTGTTTTAAACCGCAGCCACGACTCATGAAAGGGTTCTCCTTCGAGATGCTTGAAATTTAGGATGTGATCCCTGAGCCTCATCACCTCTGCTAGAAGAGGCACCATTGGTCCACCTTCTCCATCATGTATACTCATTGTCCTGCCTCAACACGCAAACAACTAAACAAAACTAAAAATTAGGTGAGTAAATTACTACTAACAAGAACAACAATTCTATTAGACTAAAAATTCTCAAATAACACCACTCCTAGGAACCTGCGCCATTTTCATGCTTATCGTGACCAACGACACTATCCTACAATATGAGTGTCTACGATCGTCAATAATATAGTAACCCAATCGAGGGTTTGGGTCGTGCCCCAAGGGAGTGGTTTTGCAAATTAATAACCAATTAGAATTTCATTCAAGTTAGTCGTAGTTGAAGAAATTTGCGATAAAAGACATTGTAAATGTAAAAGGAGGTGACACAAAAGTGTCAAATATCAAAAGGGGGTTTTGTAACAGGTACTAAAACAACAAAATAAACAAGAAAATCAAGTATGGGGAAAGGTTATTGGGATGTGATCGCAATACAAGTAGAGATAAATAGTTGGGTATATGATTTTTATCGGAGATTTGCACAATAATAGTGACTAGGCTAAGCTTTAAATGGAAATAAGTTCCCTCTCGGGCAACTTACCCCATTTCGAATGCGTTCCTCTCGGACACCCATTTGCCACATGAAGACCAGCCTACGCCTTACCCCACTCACTCTCTCGAGCTGAGTGTTAGGATATGGGACTAGGGCTCACCCTCTCGGGTTAAACCTCATGTCGACCCACTCCTTAGGCCATCAGTCTAGTGGTTTTGGTTTCACGACCTCCCTCTAGGGCAAGCCGAAAACACATGGGTAGCTTTGTATTTGAAACTACAAACCCTTTAGATTAAACCACAACCACTAGGTGAAATCACCATTAAAATACATCTAACCTATCAACAAGCAAGACCCAACAAGAATATCAACCCATATTTGCTAAATCACACTCCAAGAATGGGGGTTTTTAGCCTCTCATAAAGAAATAAGAAATTACACCTAACATGATAATGAAATCAACTGGGTATAAGAAATTAAACCTTGAATTAAGCAAAGGAAAGTAAATAGAAAAGACCCACTTCCAACTTGGGGAAGAAGAACTCCTTTCTTCAAGTCTCCACAAAACCCTCTGCAAACTTAAGAGAAAAATATTAGCTAGAATATTTTCTAAAGTGAAAAATAATAATAATATGTTCCACTTCTGTCCAATCTTCTCAAAATCTAATTCTAAATAGTAGTTATAGTTTTCACAGATTGTGCTGCAGAGGATTGTTCGGCGACATTAGTCAAGATCGCCGATGAATTCGGTAAGCCGCCTTTTGGTCAACTCATCGTCTTCAGTGTCTTGCCCTTAGCATCCTCGCATTCTGGAATGTTGGGCAGTACAGTACTGCTTCGTGGAACTGATCGGCGACCCACCGACTGCTCCTTTCCTCGCCTTTTGATCCACTTCCTTCAAGGCTTCGCGTACTGGAACGAAGGGCGGCTCATGTCATTTTGGTGACTTACCAAGTTAAACTCCGTGATCCGCAAGATTCCATTTCTTGTTCTTTTCAGCCCTATTTGCTCCGTTTTGTGCCTAAGTGTCCATGCTTCCACTAAAACATCAAATACCTGAAACTTCAGCATTTTAATCAGGTATTAAGGTAAAACAAGCATTCAAGGACACTATTTCCATTAAAATAAAGCCCTTAATGAGTCTGATTTGTGGACTCATCAATATACCTCTTTTGTGGCCTACCTTGTGAGTGTGTGAATCTCTCTTGAACACCCCTTGAACAGTAACCTTCTTTGGAAGAAACTTGATGAAAACTAGACCTTTCTTAATTCATTACCTTTAATCCTCTTGATTTGTGGTTTAATGAATAGCCAACTTAGGCCAAAAGCCTAAGTTGAGGGTCTGGTGAAAAGAAAAAGGAAAGTCAAGAAGTGCAAGGAAAGTTTCCTTTAACCCATGGTGTTGAGAAAAATGGAACCCCTCCATATAAAAAAAAGAGAAAAATTAAAGAAAAGAAAAGAATAAAAAAAATCTGTGGAATAAAGTACCAAATAAATGGGGATTCCAAACAATCCATGGGTAGTGAATAATGGGATGACTTAAGAGCACTAGCAAAAATGATGAAGGAAAAGGAAGGGGAGTGTTGTGAATACCACATCTCATGAGGATGAAAGCCACTGAGCCTAAATGACCATACCTTTGCACTCAGCCCCATTACAAGCCTGAAAAAGACCAT
Organism: Solanum microdontum; assembly: GCA_036250385.1. Taxonomy (NCBI): domain Eukaryota; kingdom Viridiplantae; phylum Streptophyta; class Magnoliopsida; order Solanales; family Solanaceae; genus Solanum; species Solanum microdontum. The sequence continues at coordinate 19,852 of JAJONQ010013566.1, forward strand.
TTTGATCTTGAGTGAGCTGAAACAAATGACGATTGGAAAATACGGGTAAATCAATGGGTGAAAACATGCATTGTTTTCATCTTTGTGAGTGTGACCGTTGCATCTGATTCCTGAACTTTAAATGATTAAATCATCATATGCGAATATGGAATCATTCTTTGTGAAGGCAGTCGAACACTTTAGTTGAGCTTGAACTTGCATTTGAGGCAAGTATTGTGAGCATGAGATTTTTTTATATTGGTGAGTCACTACATGAATCTTTGAGTGCACAATTTATCTTTGAATAAGTAAATTGAGTCTTATTGTGTGCATTTATGATCGAGTCTTGTGTAGCACTGTTCAAGACACCCTTTTTGAAAGGCTGAACTTGAGTTTGCTTGAGGACAAGAAAAAGTTTAAGTTGGGGGTGTCGATGAGTCCACAAATTGGACTCATTTAGGATTATATTTTAATAGAAATTGTGTCCTGAAATGCTTATTTTCTCTTGATATCTGATGAAATCCTTTAAGTTTTAGGTATTTGAAGTTTAAGGTAAAGCATGGACACTATCAAGCAAAAAGGAGCAAAAGAAGCTAAAAGAACGAATAAAAGAAGATATGTGAATCGCCAAACCCATTCGGCGAATCGCCAATAAATCGCATATTCGCCTTTTGTTCTAGTGTGTTGAGCCCTGAAGGAAAGGAACAAATCGGCGGTGAAAAGGAGCAGTCGACGTATCGCTGAGCGACTCTGCAAGGCAATGCTACATCACCCAATGATCCAGGACACAAAGATGTTGAAGGCAACTGATGAAAGGTGACGAAGTCGACCAAAGGGTGGATCGCCGAGTGCATCGGCGATCCCGACTAACATCGCCGAAAGATCCTTCAAAGCACATTGTTTGAAAACTATAAATACTAGTTCAGTGTTTATTCTTGTGAGCAAAATTTTACCTTGTTTTACCTAGTTTTTAGATTATTAAGTTTTAGACAAATTTTTTTGGAGATATTCTCTCTATGTTTTGGAGAGGGTTTTGAAGAACTTGGAGATTTCAAGGGTTTCATGTTCAAGAAATTGTACTTAGGTCTCTTGGTTTCTTCACTTTTGGCTTGTTTTAAGACTTAATCTTGCATACCCATTGATGGAAACTAAGATTGGTATACATCTTTATGTCTTTTACATAAGTAGCTAAAACCCCAATTCTTGGGGTGTGATTTTGTGAATATGGGTTAGATTAGTTGTTAGGTCTTGCTTGCTAATAGTGTATTTGTAGTTTAAATGTGATTTCATTTAGTGGTTGTGGATGAACTTAATGAGGTTGTAGTTGCAAATATAATCTCATATATGTGTTTTCGGCTTGCGAGAGAGAGAGGTCGTAAAACTAAGACCAGTAAATTGATGGCCAGTGCGAGTGGGTCGACAGGAGGTTCAACTCAAGATAGTGAACCCTAGTCCCATATCCACACACTCAGCTCGAGAGAGTTAGTGGGTTAAGGCGGAGTTTGTTCCTCATGCGGCAAGTGGGTGTCCGAGAGGAGCTCGCTTGAAACGGGGTAAGTTGCTCGAAAGAGAGCTTATCCCCCCGAAAGTCTAGCCTAGTCATAATGACTCAACGATTTCTCTATCAAAAGCATTACCCAATGATTTAGTCTATCCCGTATTCCATTAAAATCCCAACAATTCTCCTTTCATCTATTAGATCTCTATGTTAAATTTTGTGTTTTTACTTACTTGTCACTAAACCCCCATTTGATACTTGATGCTTGCATCACCCTTCTAAATTTGTTATGTTTTCATTCCCCCAAAGTCTTTAGCTACGGTTAGCTTTAGAACTTTTGCACTTAACCACTAATTTTCACCCCCACTCCCTTGGGACTAGACCCAAACCCTTGGTTGGATTACTAAACTATTGTACGATCATAGACACTTGCATCGGAAGTTGTGTCTTGATTATGCAAATATCAGATGGCTCCAGCCGAATTGAAGGAATTGAAGTAGCAACTCAAGGATTTGCTAGGTAAGGGTTTTATTCAACCAAGCATATCTCTATGGGGTGCCCCGAAATTGTTTGTAAAGAAGAAAGATGGGTCACTTAGGATGTGTATAGACTACCGCCAATTGAACAAGGTTACTATAAAGAATAAGTATCCTCTTCCTAGAATTGAAGATTTGTTTGACCAACTCAAAGGGGTGAGTTACTTTTTGAAAATTGAGCTAAGGTCGGGTTATCACCAACTTAGGGTGAGAGGGGTTGACATTCCTAAAACGGCCTTCCGTACAAGATATGGTCACTATGAATTCCTAGTTATGTCTTTTGGTCTAACAAATGCACTGGCGACGTTCATGGATCTTATGAATAGGGTTTTTAGGCAATATATTAATTTGTTTGTGATCGTCTTTATTGATGATGTTTTGATCTATTCGAGGAGTGAGGGTGATCATATGAAGGATTTGTGTAACACCCTGGAAACTAGCAAGTTGAATTAGTGTGTTGTAGAGTCTAGTAGTGGCGTTTTGGAGTGTTGTATGAGGGTTAAAACTCATAGGAATGACTCCCGTACTTAGAATGACATATTTAGGGGTTAAACGTCCAGGTACGACTCCCCAAGGACCATCCAAGGGGTCCTTGAGGAGGACCCCAACACTGCCCAAAAAGTTGTCAAAACATCTTGGTTCATGACCTCAATTTACGCCCCTTAGATTAGCCTACGCCCCGTAGGTCAGGTCCTGCAACACCCTGAAAATTATGAGCCCCAGGTCCAAACCACGGATCCAAATCATGTCCAGTAGACCCATCCACGGTCCGTGGATGGGGGGTCTCGTAGGTGCTGTCAGTTTTTGGTAAATTAGTTGTAAGTGAGGAATTGACGGTTAGTTTAGTAATTAGTTTAGGGGTTAGGAGGGGCGATTAGTTAGTTAATTAGCCTCCTATAAATAGTTAATAGACCCTAAAATAATCACTTTAACTCATTCATCTTAGAACTCTCAAATTACTCTCAATAAATTCTCTCTCTAGATGCAAGGAAGAAGAAGAAGTTGGGGCAGCAACAAGGTCGAGTTTCTCCATTTATTTCAAGATTTTTTTAGAGAATTGATTAATGGTATGTGAAGCTTAATCATCCATGGGTTCTTCCACCCATGGAACCCCCATAGTTTCCCCTCAATTATGAACACAAAAACCCAATTCTAGCTAGGGTTGTGATTGCATTATGGGTAGGGTTTGGGTGTGACTCCAATCTAGTGGATATCACCCAATTATGATCGATTTATCTTTGATTAATAATAATATGATGATTTCTATGTTAAAACCTAATCTAAATTGATGAATGTGATCTTTGTGGGTTTGTGCCATTAGAGGCAAAATTGAAGGTTCTAAACTGATCTTCCTATTTCAATGTCTTGAATACTAATTGATCATAGTTAGGATCATCTAATCATGAATTGAACTAAACTTTATTGAATAGGAAGGATCTTGACTTGTGAAGTTAGAATTGAACCTTTATGAATCAAGTATGACTAGAATCACCTTTTTAATGAACAATGTGATTGAATAGCTTGTAATTTAGACATGGATAATAATAGAATGAAGTTAAGCTTGAAAGTAGGGCTTGTAGATATCATTATTAGGGCTTTGGGGGTAAAGTCAATATGAGGTGATCTTGATTGAGTATTCTCTTTCTCTTATACAATTAGACATGAACAAGCTAGGAGAATCAAGTTCTCTCACATAAAAGGATTATAGGTTGACTTAGTAACCTAAAATGAATCAAAACATGTTAGTCTAGAATAGGTTGAAGTTGAGGCATGTGTTTCCTTCATGTATAGCTTGGCTTAGTAGGATAAGACCAAGGTTGATAGCTTGGGATGGAGGATCTATACTCTCCTAAGGGATAGCTTAACTTAGCATTGTAGGATGCATGTGATGGTAGCATGAGTTAATTGTAGTCATGGTAGCCTAGGATTGAGGATTTATACTCTCATATGGGTAGCTTGAACTAGCATTGTTAGGATGCATTCAAGGTATCTTGACTTGGTTTGGCCAAGACCATTTCATGGTAGCTTTGGGATAGAGAACTTATACTCTCCTAAGGGTAACTTAGGATTGAGGATCCATACTTTCCTAAGGGTAGCTTGACTTGCATTGTAAAATGCATTTCAAGGATAGCTTGAGTTAGGTTAGTCATGGTAGCTTGGGATTGAGGACTCATACTCTCCTAACGATAACTTAGGGTTCAGAATCATACGTCCCTATGGATAACTTGTATTTGTAATCTAGTACACTTGTAAGGGTAGCATGACTTAGTTGGTTAGGACTATTTCATGGTAGCTAGGATAGGACACTTGTAACTTTCCTAGAGTAGCTTGGACTTGCATGTTAGTGTGTCTTCCAAGGTAGTTAGCTTAGCTTGACCTAGTTATGTTAGTAAGATGATATCATGGTCTAGCCTATTAGGGGGTTATTCCTTGGTAGCCTTGAATTGAGAAATAGAGGTCATTCATAGGTTATGACTTGCCTAGTACTAAATACAGAAGTACCTTATATGAAAAGAGGTAAATAGAATAGAGGTACTAGACCCCAAGTAGAGAACATTCATGATAGTCTAAAAGAGTACTTAGTGCGGGTAGTAGTATGGGATGCTATCCATACATGGCACAAGTATGACTTGGGGCTAGTTGTGAAGGGTTCTCTTATGTAGTATGACTTAGCTTGGGTTGTTGCCATAGTTGCTTCCCAATATATCATTGACTAATGTGGTAGTTCCCTTGTCTATATGAAGTAAGCTTATAGTAAGACCAAAAGGAGGGTGAATATGACTAAGATGATTTCAAGGCTATGCTTAGTGTGAAGGGTAGTATGGGATACCTTTCATGATACCATTATGGTAGAAAGACTTATGACTTAACCATTCATGTAGACTATGATTAAGATGACTAAAAGGAGATACTTGGCTTGGGTAGTATTGTGGGATGGTATTCTTGATTTGCACTTGCATACTTTGAAGATACTTGAGAATGGTGCTATTATGGTATGGATGACCAAGGGTCAATTATGCTTATATGATTATGACTTATGTTTATATGATGCTTATGTTGGAGACCATGCTATGACTATAATGTTTATGCCATGACTATGTTATTATCCTTATGCTTATGTCTTATGTTGACTAACCATTTGAGATGCTCTTATGATGTTGTGATAGCTTTCATACATGGTACATTTTGTACTAACGCATATTGCCTACATTCTAACCAAATTTAGGGTTGGAGGCTTGAGTTGCTTTGGAGGCTAGGTTTCAAGGATCTAGAAGACTTGAAGATCTTAGTGAGTCCTCATAGCTTCGAGGACAACATCCACTTTACCTTTATGTCATTTCTTTATGTTGAGACTATTGTATAGGTTGTGTCCCAAGAGTTTATTCTAAAAGTTGTATTAGATGGTTTGAGACAAAGAGTATAGAAAGACTTCCTCTTGTTGCTTTTATGAAATATGACTTCGATTGTAAAAGTTTTAAATTGTTCCGTATTTTCAATTCTATTGCCTATGTTATGATGCAAAGGGCTTGTATTAGACCCCTTTGGGGTCGAGTACACCGTGTTACATCTAGGGGGTACCCTTGGGTCGTGACAATTTGAGGTTAGTATTGCAAGTCCTCAAGGACCACCAACTTTATGATAAATTTAGCAAGTGCGAGTTTTGGCTAAGGTCAGTTGCTTTTCTTGGTCACATTGTGTCGAGCGTGGGTATAGAGGTTGATCCGAAGATAATGGATGCAGTGAAGAGTTGGCCTAGACCCCTAAGTCCTACCGATATTCGAAGCTTTTTGGATTTGGCCGGGTATTATAGGACATTTGTGGAGGGCTTCTTATCTGTCGCTTCTCCATTAACGGCCTTGACCCAAAAGAAGTCCAAATTTGAGTGGTCGGAGGCTTGTGAAAGAGCTTCCAAAAATTGAAGGATAGACTCACCTCCACTTCGGTATTGACCTTGTCGAAGGGTACCGACAGATTCGTAGTATCTTGTGATGCTTCGAGAATAGGGTCGGGCTGTGTTCTCATGCAACATGGTAAAGTAATTTCCTATGCTTCAAGGAAACTTAAGACTCATGAAAAGAATTACCTGACACATGACCTCAAACTAGTGGCGGTGGTTTTTGCATTGAAAATATGGAGACACTATCTCTATGGGGTGCATGTAGATGTGTTTACCGATCACAAGAGTCTACAATATGTATTTAGCCAAAAAGATTTGAATCTTCGACAAAGAAGGTGGTTAGAGCTCTTGAATGAGTATGACATGAGTGTCCTTTACCATCCTGGCAAAGCTAATGTGGTTGTGGATGATTTAAGTAGATTGTCCATCGGAATTGTGGCTCATGTAGAAGATGAGAAGAAGGAGTTGGTTCGTGATGTACATAGGTTGGCCCGGTTAGGTGTCTAACTACTGGATTCCACCAAGGGTGAATTTATAGTTCATCATAGATCCGAATCGTCCTTTGTAGTCGATGTGAAGTCTAAGCAACACCTAGATCCTATTTTGATGGAGTTGAAAGAATCAGTTCTCAATAGGTCCGTCGAGGCTTTCTCCCAAGGGGGAGATGGGGTGCTTAGGTACCATGGTAGATTATGTGTTCCGGATGTTGATGGTTTAAGGGATCAAATTTTAGAAGAGGCTCACGGTTCGCGATATTCAATTCATCCAGGAGCCACCAAGATGTACAGTGATCTACGGGAAGTCTATTGGTGGAATAGCTTGAAAAAGGATATAGCCAGTTTTGTAGCCAAGTGTCCAAATTGTCAACAAGTCAAAGCCGAACACCAAAAACCCGGAGGTTTGTCCCAATATATAGATATTCCTACTTGAAAATGTGAGGATGTGAACATGGACTTTGTAGTGGGTATGCCCTGTACTAGAAGGCACCATGATTCTATTTGTGTCATTATTGATAGGATGAATAAATCAGCTCACTTCATTCCGGTTAAGACTTCATTCTTGGCGGAAGACTATGCCAAGTTGTACATAAATGAGATAGTGAAGTTGCATGGGGTTCTCTTATCTATCATATCGAATCGAGGTGCCCATTTTACTTCACAATTTTGGAAGGCATTCCAACAAGGGTTTGGTACCAATGTCAAACGTAGTACCACTTTTCACCCTCAAACGGATGGTCAAGCGGAAAGGACCATTCAAACCTTGGAGGACATGTTGAGGGTGTGTGTCATTGATTTCAAAGGTAGTTGGAATGACCATCTCCCTTTGATTGAATTTGCCTACAACAATAGTTACCACTTTAGCATTGCCATGGCTCCGTTTGACGCACTTTATGGGAGAAGGTGTAGATCTCCAGTTGGGTGGTTTGAGGTAGGTTAATTTTCTCTAATTGGTCCCGAACTTGTTTACGATGCCATTGAAAAAGTTCAACTTATTAGATATAGGTTGAAGACGGCCCATAGTCGGCAAAAGTCTTATGCCGACAATAGGAGGAGGGATCTAGAGTTTGAAGTTAGTGATTGGGTCTACTTAAAAATCTCACCTATGAAGGGTGTGATGAGATTTGGTAAAAAGGGGAAGCTTAGCCCCCGGTATATGGGGTCATATCAAGTTTTGAACGTGTAGGAAAAGTGGCATATGAGTTAGACTTACCAAATGAGTTGGCTCCGGTTCACCTGGTGTTTCATGTCTCCATGCTTAAGAAGTACATTGGTGATCCGGTGTCCATCGTTCCTCTAGAAGGATTAGGAGTTGATGAGCACCTTTCTTATGAAACAGTCCCGGTTGAGATCTTGGACCGGCAAGTGAAGAAGTTAAGGAGCAAAGAAGTATCTTCCATTAAGGTTTTATGGAGGAATCACATAGTTGAGGGTGCTACATAGGAGGCCAAGGCCATTATGATGTCCCGTTATCCTCATCTTTTTCCTTCTACTCCTATTCAATCTTGAGGTAAGTAATTCCTCATGAGTTTTTAGTGTTTTGGGAGTCATGTGTATTGAATGAGTCCTCCGTGATTCCCTTATGTGCTGAATGTTCTTATGAGAATCCATGTATTGTTTACATTGAGTTTACATGGTCTATATTTCTCTCTTGTTGAATTGCATTGTAGTGTGATGATTGCATATTTGGCTTCATGAGGTGAAATGATGAGCATGCTTAGTTATGTTTTGATGAAATGACATGTTGGCTTAATATTTTTGTGTTGGGCTTGCTTGAGTTGGAGAAGGTAGTTCCTCCTATGTTATGTGAAATGATGAGTTTCATGCATATTGGTTTTTGGTAGATGTAGTTCCTACTTCCATATGTTGCTTTGACTATGTCTTGTGATGGAGATGAAGTTTCCTCCTTGTGACTATTGCATATGGTGAATAGTGCATTAGGAGGTTTACTCATTTTTGATGTATCATGCATATTGGGCTCCTAGTCTACAGTTTCTAACTTAGTTGGGTGCCTAGGTTGTCATCCAGGGACCTAAGGGGGGGGATAATGTAACACCCCAGAAATCTAATGACCTAAGCTAGAGCCTAACATGTAATCTAGTGTCCTAAATAAGGTTAACGTCAAGATAATAGTCGTAAAATGACCTCCCTAACTTGGTACAAACTTTATAGTCCCTTGACAAGGCATGGCCCCTAAGGACCCCCCAAGGGTCCTTGAGGAGGACCAAGGGGGCTGCCCAAAAGCTGTCAAAAACAGCATGAAGCTACGAGACTCAACCTACGAGTCGTAGGTTGACTCACTCCCCATAGATGGGAGTCATGAGTCAAAACTTGGCTTCACCAAACTCCCCCAAAACTCCCTAGTCTCAGTTCCTATTGATGCCTAGACAGTACGGTCTGTAGACCATACCACGCCCCGTAGATGGGGGATCATGGATGGGTCCTAGACCAAGGCCAAAAGGCCAGCCTCAGACCCAAACCATGAGTAACCAGGACGGTCCGTGGTTCAGACCACACCCCGTGGTGGGGGTCTCGTGGATGGGGCCTGGGAAGGCTGCCTTAAGTCGGTCTATGTGGGGGTATTTTAGTAAATTACTAATTAATTAAGTTAGGGTGGGGGATGGTTATATTTAGTTGTTGTAAGTATATTAAAGTATTTTTAAGTATTAAACAAGTCTTTGAACTCTCATAACTCACAAACTCAAACTCAACCAACTTCCCTCCCAAAAATATTCTCTCTCTAAACTCCATAGAAGAACTAGGTCAAAGCTCAAGCTAGGGGTTCAAGAACAAGTCTTTCTTCTCCAAATTTTTGAGGAATTCAGCCTAAGGTATGAATGCTCTTCATTCTTGGGTAGCTATCCCCCAAGAAATCCCTTCAAAGTGTGTTTTTAAGACTTCTACTATCTAGGGTTTTACTATAAACACGAGTCTTTTTCCAAGACGATTTCTATTGTTCAATTATGATTTATTGTGGTTAATTATGATGGTTTATGGTTAGATTGCTGTAGTATTGATGGTTTTTGATGAAAATCTCTCTTGGACCCATGGTTTCCCTTTTCTTCCTAAATTGTGAACTAAGGTATGACTTGATTGGCCATGGAAGTTGATAATTGATTATGTTTATGTTTAATTGATGGTTGAATCATGAAATCTCTCTATCTATTGTGGTAATTCTATAATGTTAGGGTTGATGTTGATTCATGTCCTTGAAGGGCAATTGGCTAGGGCAATATATGTTGATGTTGATCCTAAATTAGTATGTGGTTTACTTGGATGGTAATTATCCTATATCTAATGTTGTGCTATTGATGTAAGATCCTCCTTCCCTATACCCTATGCACTTGATTATGTATGAGGTATGTATGTATGCTTATAATGAACTTGTTGGGTTGATTGAAAGGACATTCTCATGATCACAATCCGACTACAATGTGAAAGGTTTACTTACATGCTAGTGTTTCTAAAGTTAAAATAGCATTCTCACTTAAGGAACCTAGGAGATATTATGATGATATGTTTGAATGAGTGTCTAATACACTCTCTTGTGACTAATGAACCTAAATAAAGGCTAATATGACTTTTAAAGGGGGTTGTGCGTAGCACCGAGTGGATAGGAGTATGAGATGGGTTCATTCACGCTAGTAGTTGGGTTCCCAATACGGTGTCTCATGAGATGGAAACCTCCACGTTAGTAGTTAAGGTTTGTAGTAGCAATCTTACTATCCCATAACTATTTGCCCACTTAGGTCTTAGCTAGTGGATCCACCCAAAAAGCTAGAATGTACGTTCTACCTTAGGCAAGTAGAACACCTCTTTTCAGTATGGGGATAGAACACCGGATTCCATTTAGCTCACATGGTCTATGCAGGTTAATGCAATCCTTCCCTAAAATAATATGAATGTGAACTATGGTAATGGCATGGAGTTTGATCATGATCTCTTAAGGGGTATTACTTTGTGTGAGTGGGGGTATGGGACTTCACTTATGCATTGCACAAATAGACTCTAAGAAAGGTTAGGGTAAGGTTACAATGACTCGGAAAATGATAGGATGAACTAGAGCCTTGACGATTGGGTTAATGTGACCTTGAGTTGATGTATGGGTTGTTTAGGAACTTTTGGCGATGCGCAGCATTGGTCGCCCAATGGGATGGGTGAATCGCCCAATGGATCCCCACCTCGCCTAGTGGACTTCCCACCTAGTTAGCCTACTGAAAAATGGTCGAGCTAAGTGTGCAATTGGTGAGTCGCCTAGTGCACTTGGCAAGCCCTAGTTTCCAAAGTGCGACCTAGGTGCATGATCGCCGACTTTCTTGGCGTGTCACCCCTTTCCCCTCCAATCGCCCATAGGACATCTCCCTTGGGTGAACCACTGGAACAAAGGGCGGACCAAGTGTGCATTAGGCGAATTGCCTAGTGCACTTGGCGAGCCCAAGTGTCCAAAGGGCGAACTAAAGCGGGCAAGGGGGAGAAATTTAAAGTTAAAACTTTAGGGTTTTTAGTTCTTTTCCGAAATTGACCCTATACTATTCTATTCTTTTCCTAGCAACTATATAACCTTATTATGACCGAATTCCTTTCATTTTAAGCCCCTCAAAATATAATTAAAAGAAACCCATCTCCTCTCAATTATTTCTCTCTCTAGAAACCCTCCATTAGAGAAGGAGAAGAAGGGAGCTATTGAGGCTAGGGTTTGGAGATTTCAAGGTCATTTCTTCTCAAATTTTCTTGTGCATTCTTCAGATCAAGGTATGGTGGCTCTTTATCTAGGGTTATATCTCACCCTAGAGTCCTATCAAAGTGTTTTTCAAAGCTTGCAAATCTTCAAAACCTAGATATTTCACTCTTCAACATGGGTTCAAACTTCAATGGTTTTAAATGGATTTATTATGAAGTAATGTGATTGTATTGATGTTGAATGGTGGTTTTATGATGAATTCTCTCTAAAAGAACCCATGTTTTCCTAAAAGTCTTCAATGGTGTCCTAAGAAGTGGGTTTGTGGATTGTTCAAGCATGTGATTAGGAGACGCTTAAATTGAATTAGTTTATTGAAGTAATATTATTATGCATGTCCAATTTCAAATGATTGTTGATATGTGGTGATATGAAGAATGTATGCATGAGCATGATATGAAGAATAAATGCATGAACATGATATGAGGTATGTTGTGAGTGATTTAAGTGCAAGTAATGTGATTATATCTAGAATACAAGTGTGCTAGTATTGAAAATCCATTCTCAATTATGCACTTATGAATGATGATGTTAGCATGTGAAAGGTCTCTTCCTTTTTAATGTACCTTGAATTGGTAGACTTAGGTCCCCTTTTGTTGAAAGCATGTACGTAGTTATATGATCATTAATGTTATGATGTGTTGATTTGAAAGGTTATTCTCAACTATTCACTAAAGCATGTTAATGGATTCTTATATGCAAGGTTATGCTTATGTTTGAATCTATGAGCTATCCTCATGTTGGGAGAAGCTGGATGCCCATACAATAGTTGAGGCGGGGTATCTACTAACAATCCTTGGAGATGGATGCCCAAATGTTAGTTGAGGCGGGGTTATCTAGCAACAATCTCTATCCCCAAAAGACTTATGCATGTTGGAATGAGATGTATGTCCATACGTTAGTTGACGCGGGGTTATCTAGTAACAATCTCTCTTCCTTATTGAACTTATGACATGAACTACTCTATGGGAATGAAAGCTAAGCACCGAGAGGTAATTGAGTGGAACGGATGCCCATACGACAGTTGAGGAGGGGTATCTAGTAGGAATCCCTTTTGATGGATGCCCATACGTATGTTGTGTGTGATTTAAATGCAAGTAATGTGATTATACCTAGAATATATGTGTGCTAGTATTGGAAAGACATTCTCAATTATGCACTTATGAATGATGATGTTAGCATATGGAAGGTCTCTTCCTTTTTGATGTACATTGAATTGGTAGACTTAGGTCCCCTTTTCTTGAAAATCATGCATCAAGTTATATGATCATGGATGTTATGATGTGTTGATTAGAAAGGTTATTCTCAACTCCTCACTAAAGCATGTTTAGGGATTCTTATATGAAAGGCTATTCTCATGTTTGAATGTATGAGCTATCCTCATGTTGGGAGAGGATGGATGCCCATACGATAGTTGAGGTGGGGTATCTAGTAGAAATCCTTGGAGATGGATGCCCATACGTTAGTTGAGGTGGGGTTATCTAGCAGCATTATCTATCCTCTAAACACTTATGCATGTTGGAATGAGATGGATGCGCATACGTTAGTTGAGGAGGGTTTATCTAGTAACAATCTTTCTTCCTTAATGAACTTATGACATGAACTACTCTATGGGAATGAAGGCTAAGCACCGAGAGGTCATTTAGTGGGATGGATGCCCATACGGCAGTTGAGATAGGGTATTTAGTAGCAATCCCTTGTGATGGATGCCCATACGGCAGTTGAGATGGGGTATCTAGTAGCAATCCCTTGTGATGGATGCCCATACGTTATTTGAGGTTGGGTGTCATGTATCAAGCTCTTTATCCCTTAACTATGTTCCCACATAGGATAGCTAGTGGATCCTTTAGGCTAATCACCGATCGACCCTAGGCAGGTTGATCACCTTCTTATGGTATAGGGTTATATGACACTGGATTCTATGATTTTGCTCTCATAGTCTATGTCGGTTAAATGCTTATTCCCATCATGTGAGGTACCCATTATGGTTTCTTGAGAGGTTCAATGACGCGTCGGTAGTAGTATGGGATGCTATCCATGCATTTGTACGAGTAGGCTTCAAGAGGGCTATAGTGGGAATCTCTACTTCCTAATGAAAGAATGTATTCTAAATCAACAAATGAAGCAAGTTACCTTTATGTTTACATGATATGATGTATGTCTTGCATGTCTATATGAAATGATGCATGTCTTCTATGATATAATGTATGTCGTAGTTGACCAAATGATATGAAGCAAGTTTCACTTGAGTTGGTGATATATGTTGTTTAGCATGATATGTTGAAATGCAAGGATTCTTATCTATGATGTCCTAGAGGAACACTTAGGTGTGGTGTGAAGAGGTAGTATGGGATTCCACTTCATATCTTACTTAAGTGAGTCTTAGGGCTATTATAGATAGGGACCCTAAGAACTTTGAGATGTCTGCTTGATGTATATGTCCTTGTATTGTGTCTTGACATTGAAGGAGCATGAGGAGAAGGGTAAGTTTCACCTTTGGTGGAATCGTGATGACAATGACTTGGTTGTTGGTAATACTTTTATTTGGTGCCTCTTATTCTTATGTTCATGGAATATCTTGAAATTGGTATCATGCATGGTTTCCAAACCAAAATGTCTGTTTTAGCATGTTTTTGCATGGTCATCATACTTAGTACATTTGTGTGTACTAACTCCATACTTTCCTCTATGTCTACGAGTGTAGGTCCGGCAAGTGACTTGCTAGTTCTAGTGAAGACTTGGATTCAGATTCCCAAGTTAGAGTGGTATGTCCTCATCATTCGGGGACATATTTTAGAAGCTTTATGTTTTGTTTTACTTCTTCATATTAGACTTTTTCTAGAAAGTGTAAAGGGTCGTGACCCTACTTATGTTGGTTTTCTAAGATTATATTAAGATGGTCATGTGAGACAAGTAGACTTCCGCTGCACTGTTTTAAATGATTAGTATGTTTTGAATCGTATGGTTTCGAATGAAAAGTTTTAATTTCGTACAATTTCTAATAGCTATGTGATGAATGAATGTTATGAGGCTTGTATTAGACCACTTCAGGGTCTAGTACGTCATGTCGCATCCGGGGCCAAGACTCGGGTCGTGACAAACATGGTATCATAGCACAAGGTTTTGGGAATGGTTTTAGGGTTAATGTCTCACAGGCCATGTCTAGTAGAGTCTTGTTCATCGGAGTGAGTCGTGACAGATCTATGAGCGAGAGGCTATAGGACGATAGAAAGTTACACTTCTTTCTTCATTCTTCAAGTCGTGCCATAGATCTTAACTTCATAAGTTCTCTCTCTTACTCCTTATCCGGTGGTCTTGAAGATGTGACTAATTGAAGGGCTAATGTTGCAAGGATCTAGGGAGAAAAAGGTGAGTAATGAGGTCATTTGTGGTTATGTGACTAGATGAGTCTTGTTATGGTAGATTTGAAAAGTTATATTGTGAGGTAGTCTTTAGCATGAATGGGTTTGCTATATAGTTATGTGTGTTGTTGGTAGAAGGTTATGATGAGTTTCGCGGTGAGTTGGCAGATTAGTTGAATACGGTGTTTTGGAAAAGTGTTGATGTGTAGAATGAGTATACTCTATAGAGGAGAGTATAAATGTAATTTACCTTGGTTTAGAATCACCTTGGGTGATGAGTGTGTGGGTTTAGTGATGTTTAGCTTCGACCTTAGAAATGAAAGAATGACGTTGCAAAGAGTTAGTAAGAGCTTACCCCTATGGGGGAGACAATGTGCTTAGGTGATAAGGTCATTGAGTGTCCTTGATGTTCATGAGTTCTGCTTGATGGATGTTCTCACGTAAAGAGGTGTAGTGGGTTTGAGGAGTTTAGACCTGGTGTGGTAGACTCATATGAGACATTAAGTTGTGTTGGTAAGGTTGGTTGTAAGCAAGAGGTGCTTAATGAGGACCTCCCTAGTTTAAAAGCTCCGGTATGTTGATGGTTTCTTTTACGTTGCGAATATTGTATTGAGGTTCCTATGCTATGTTCATGTTAGTCTATTATGAGTACGAGTTCTTCCTTAAGTGGGGGATTGTATGTTGATTATGAGGTTGTGAAGAATTTTGGTATCTTTATCACTTTCTTCTATTCCTATTCAAGCTTGAGACTTAGTGTTCTTAGTAGCTTATTTCTTGTTTTGGAGTGATGCATGATTATGTGTTGTATGGTTTCCTTATGTTATTCATTCTTTTGATGAGATTATGATAGAATGATAAAATGAGTAACTGATCTATATTCCCTCATGTTGTTGTGCAATTGGTATGAGATGCTTGTTGTGAATTCAAGAAGTGAATGTATGATCATGCCTATGTGAGCTTTTGAGAGTAATTTAATATCTTGGCTTCATGTTGTTATAATGAGCATGCTTATGATCGGAGAATGAAGCTCCTCCATTTAAAGTAAGAAATGATGAAGTATGTGTGCCTAATGAGTCTGTAGAATGCAATGAATACATGTTGAGTGTTTTATTTAAAAATAAACTACGATGGGTTTTAAGAGTCGCCACTTAATTTTTGAAGGGAAATTAAGAAAATCGATTTTTCAAAAGATTAAAACAGGAAATCAATTGAAAAATATTCAAGGAGGTTCGAGGTTCTTATTAGCATTTCGGGAAGGGTTTAAAAGCACCCGAAATGCCCGCTAATACGCGGTTATCCGGCAATTACTTATTTGGCTAAATTGATTCTAGCTTAGAAAAATATGCATACTTGAATAGCCAGAGGAAGTAAACAACTTTTGAACTCATTTTCTTTTTCTTAGGGGAAGGGAAATAAGGACGTTACTTAAGTGTAAAACATTAGATGCTTTTGAGTCAAATAAAATAAAACTACACTTGTTTGATTTTTAAAGATATGGCTGATTCTTCTTTTGGGGAATTGAATTAGAGAAAACCCTTCAAATTAATCAAACAAATAAAACAGAATAACACATAAATAAGCAACCAAAAGGAAGAAAAGTTTGGACCCAAGTCTGATTCTGTCCGCCTGGGTCAGTACTTGGGCCTAATTGGTACTTGTCCTAAACTAACAAGATAATAGTCAAAACAGATGGACATTTGGCCCAATAATTCAAAAATACAGATCTGAAATTTTAAGGCTCTTTCAGCCCATTTTTGATGCAATATACAACATATATGGCTGATGTATATCGCTGTATATTATGCATATCCAGTCCTTTAACTTGCTCCAAACACATGTACATCAATTTTCAGGGACTTGTTATTCGATTCCATTGATCCGGCTAACTCGAAAAGAGGGGAAATTGGGCCTCCATGGCCCAACTCGACTTGAGGGGTGAAGGAGAGGAGATCGAGTTGAAAAGAGACTCAGAGCAAATTTTTACTTGCAACGAAAATGAGGGAAAAAGAGTTAATACATAATCTGAGAGAAACAAGGAAAAAGATATGCTAAAATACATAAAGTGGAAGCAATGAGACTATACTAACAAGTAATCCAAAACAAACGGATATTCCAAAAGCTTTAAAGAATGGACTAAAACAAGGAAAACGATGCTCATAATATGCTAACTTTAATTTCAAAGCAATAAACTTGTTGGAAAATTCTTTTAAACTCAAACCAAATGAAAACTTTAACCAAAGAAGTGAATAAATAAATAAGAACCAAGCATAGAGCTAAATTATCACCTTAGAGACATGTAAATCAAGTAAGATTAGAATTAACCAAACTTGAACTTCCCAAG
Organism: Solanum microdontum; assembly: GCA_036250385.1. Lineage (NCBI taxonomy): Eukaryota > Viridiplantae > Streptophyta > Magnoliopsida > Solanales > Solanaceae > Solanum > Solanum microdontum. Next base: position 36,701 of record JAJONQ010013566.1, read on the forward strand.
GCAAGACAGAAAGCAAACAATAACGAAGGCAACACTCTTTTGAATTAGAAATGTCAATAATCAGAGGGATAACATAAAGCACATGAATTGAAGCATTTATCAAGCTGGTAGAAATTGATATAATTAAATCTGAAATGTAATATATGAGAGTAAGAAAAACTGAGTTTAAGAAGTAAAGAGTGAGGCAGAGCTAACTGAAAGTAAATTAAACCACCACCTTTAAACAAATTTCCTCTCTAACATATAGCTGACCACAAACAATGAAGAAGTGACTAAACAATGCTTTATACCACTAAGAAAAGGGCAGTAGAAAGCCTCTGTACTAATGGAATAAAACTAAACCTTTAAAACATGAGCAAATCAGTGAACAAAATTAACAAGGTCTACTAAGCCTTTAAAACGAGTTCATGCTTATGAGAGTTAACTTGAAGAGGATATTGATATTGAACTATGACACATTGAAGCAAGTTTAATGGACTTTACAAACATAACCAGATAAACACGAGAAGGTGAATCAAATAAAGAAAGGTTTCAAAATTTTGAGGAATTACAAGAAGGCTAATAACAAACAAAGAAAAAGAATGAAATATTAAATATGCATATCCAAATTTTCAGCGAGCAAACAACAAGCAAGATTCTAACTCAACTAAATGCATACTGAAAAGAACCATCATAGATCGAAGTTAAACAGACAAGGCTAAGCAGAAAGATTATTACCTTTTTTAGGGCAGCGAATTGGGAACGACGAGTCAGTGGCTATGCTTCTTTCTCCACAAAACTCGAATACGGACAGTGAATGAGAATTGGTTGATTATACAAGTATGTTGAATTGTTGATGTTTATATTGAATTAATTATTGAATCATGTCAATTTCATTATCTATTATAGTAGCTTGTATTTATGGGTTGATGTTAGTTCTTAGCCTTGGAAGGCAATGTTATGAATGATCTATGTATGACTATGATCTGAAGTATATGTGTCTGATTTCAATGGATGTATGTTGATCATGTTTAGAATGTAATTGTGTTATAATTAAATGTTATTTCTCTATTAACACCTATGAATGATGAGTTTATATATGAAAGGTTATTCTCACATACACACACTCATGAATGACTAATGAATGAAGTTTTCTATGATAATGTTAATGATGATGGGTTGATTGAAAGCCTATTCTCAATTGTACTCTAATGAATGCTAAGGACATGTTCTGAAAGGACTTTCTTACAATATGGGATTCTTAGGTGAAAGGCTACTCTCATATTTGAATCTATGAGTTTTCCAATGAATGAATGTTGGGTTTGGGATGGATACTCATCCATGAGTTGAGGAGGATTATCTAGTAACAATCTCTTATCCCATAATAATGAACTAATGTAATGAATGTCAAGTATTCCGTGGGAAATAATACTAAGCACCGAGAGGATATGGCTTGAGATGGGTGCTCATCCATGATTTGAGGCAGGGTATCTACTAGCAATCTACCTATCCCTTAAACTATGTGCCCACATAGGTATAGCTAGTAGATCCACCTAACCTAAAAACAACGATCCTACCTTAGGCAAGTAGGAATCCCTTATCCGTTGAGGGTGATACTGGGATTCCATGAATTGCTCACATTTTCTATGTCGGTTAAGGCTTACCCCCACAAAGAATGTTAATGAACTATGGCTTCTCAAGAATGCACTACTTAGTGTGGATGGTAGTATGGGATGCCATCCATGCATTGCACAAGTAGGCTTTGAGAGGGGTTGTGGTGTGTTCCTTTATAATGTTAAGTGTAATGAATGTGCTCTTATGATGATGCTTATGAGAATGTTGAACTAATGTCTAATGAATGAAGGTGTTCTTAATGAGGCTAATGAAGAATGTTGACTTATGTACTTAATGAAATGATGCATGCTATACTTTGATTGTATTATGAGTTACTTCCTTGTCATGACCTAATGAGTATGAAGGTGCCTTGTCTAGGGTGACTCCAACGGATTACTTAGTGTGAGTAGTAGTATGGGATGCTACTTACACATTGCACAAGTATGACTTAGGATTGGCCTAGATAATGGTCCTAATGTATGGGTATGACTTTTGTTATGTTTATGTCTCTTATGTATGATTATTGTGTAAAGATGGAAAGGATGAATGGTAAGTTCACTTTTGATGGCCTTAATGTGGTATCTAGTGTGAATGTTGGTATGGGACACTATTCATACATTGCACAAGGTATGGCTTGGGGTTACTTGAGGTGAAAGCTTAAGGTAATGAAATGTCTTATATGTTGATTATAGTATAATGTGGTGAAATGACTTGTATGTTGGTTATGTGTGTATATTATTCCTCTTATGCTTATGTTCATGAGGTTTTCTCAAAATGGCATATATCATGACTTTCAAATAAAATGTCCTTTTAAGCATGGTGTTTGCATGGCTATCATACTTAGTACTTAATTGTGCTAACCCATATTTCTTAATGTTTACTACAAGTGTAGGTTCCGGCAATTAAGTGGTTCTCTCTAGTTGAAGCTTGGATTTGAGATTCTCCAAGACTAAGTGGTATGTCCTCATATTTCGAGGACAAGTGTTTAGATGTTTCTTTTATTTCATGTAATAGACATTTGTTAGTCTTTCAATTATGCAGGACCGTGACCCTACTTTAGTTTCAAGATGTTGTTTTAGATGCCATGCGAGACAATAGACTTCCGCTATTTTCGAATGTTTTAAATGAGTATTTTGATTGTATGGTTTTAAAGAAAGATTTAATTCCGTACCATTTTCCTTATATCAAATGTTATGAATGCCATGAGGCTTGTATGAGACTTTTCAAAGCCTTGTATGCCGTGTCACTTCCGGGGTATACACTCGAGTCGTGATAGTTCCCTAGCCTTGTGTTAAATTTGCGGAGACTAAGGGAGCTTAGGCAGCACATCACGAGCCTTACACCATGTTCATGAAGGTCAAAGTAGTTTATCCTTTGCATTCACAAGCTCGTTGCCGAATTCACGGAGCTTTGGACGCTCAGCTCTCGCATTTGCTGAATAGGTACCGTGTTTGAAAAGGTCATTCAACTGGTCTTTTAGTTAAGAGCAGTCTCAAATATCAGCCATTTCCCATTATTGTGAAAGTTGATTTCTTGAGCCATAAAGCTCCGATTTGGGTTATTTCAGTTGATATTTGTTGTAATTATGGGGGTTGTTTGTTACGATCATGAATGTGCGAGGAGCCCTTATCAAAGGTCAATTCCTATCCCGAAGGACCTCTCTTACCTCTTTAATGATGTTCTTGGTTGATTATTGTTGCAGCATCTATTTTTGTTATTTTCCAAGTTCGAATTGTGCCAAATTTCTGGGCACAGGTTCCATGAGCTAAATAAGACCATGATCTGTTTGACGGTTGGAAATTTCAACATCTCCGTTGAGTCCAGAATGCATAATTTGGTAGAGTAGCATATTTCATTTGCGTGCATGGGATTTTGAACAAATCCCGAGCACACTGTCAGAGATTTTGAGGCTTGTGGATCAACATGTATTGCATAAACTGCTGCACCACCATTTCTTCTTTGCATTCACGTACGTCAGGCTACATTTGTGTTGACCATAATATTAATGTTCACGTTCTCAAGTCAAGTGCCACGTTGGTGGAGACTAAGAAAGCTTGGCCATCATGTTCGTGGTCCTTACACCGCATGAAGGTTAAGGTAGCTGACCCTTTGCACTCACAGGCTTGGTGTCGTATTCACAGAGTTTTAGGCACTTGACCTCTCGCCTTCGCAGACCGAGTCCCACATTCGCAAAGGTCATTCAACTGGTTTGAAGTTGAAGACCAGTCCCAAAAATCAACCATTTCCCATTAATGTGAAGTTGATTTATTGAACCATGGAGCTCCTATTTGAGTTATTTCAATTGCTATTTTTTGGAAATTATTTCGGCTATGTGTTGGGATCATAGAGAAGGTTTGGGTAGCTCTTATCAAAGGTGATTTTTTGTCCCGAAGGACCACTCTACCTCTTTAATGGTGTTCTTGGTTGATTATTGTCACGACCCAAGGTAGCCCATAGGTGTAACGTGATGTATAAGACCCTTAGAGACCCATACAAGCCACTTAGCTTTCGTCATACAAGATAATAGAAAAAAGAGATTTTAAAAACAATTTCAATATATTAAAGTTTTGTAAAGCAAAGCGGAATTCTAAACATCGTCTCAAAGCCATCTAGAACATAGAGTTTATCGAGGTGTAGCCCGTACATCAAGTTCCAAAACTGAAAGTAAATACAAAAAGGGAAATCAAGCTCAGTCCTCGGAATATGAGGACTCGCTAAACTTTAATCTTCTATATGAGATCCCTAGCTATGGAAGTACGAATCTGTAAGGTCAGTCCTTACATTTGGGGAAATGTAGGCAAGAGTATGTCTTACTACAAAATATGTACCAAGTATGATTGCCATGCATAAAATATTTGAAAATATGAGAAAAGAGACATTTTCATAAAGTGTAATGACCAAGCTAAATCATGAATGTAAAAGAGATAGAATGCATAACTCATAAATCATGGTCAATGCAAATAGTCATCTTCTTAAGTTACATGTGAGATACTTCTTGAATTAACCTTAATTCATTCTTGTGGGAGATTTACCTTGAATTGACATATAAGACCATTTGAGCTATCAACACGAAATATGGTGTCTACCCCACACTGAAAAAGGGTGTCCTACTTGCCAAGGTAAGACCATGAAATTCTAGCTTAAATGGATCCACTAGCTAATGTCTATCTAAGACAATCATCCTATGAGGGCACATAGGTATGGGATAAAGAGCTTGCCACTAGAAACCCAACCTCTACTAACGGGATAACTTCCATCTAAATATCCTCTCGGTGCTAAGCATAAATCCCATGAAATAGTCATTTTCTTAACCTGTCTTTATTATCCATGGAAGGACATGTCATCTTGACAATCCAAGGTAAGTCATATGTCATCCATGGAAAGGCACAATTAAGTAACCAATCCAACCTAGGTTTCGTTAGAATAGCTCCTTATCTTTGATTCATTTTAGGTGAGAAGACCTTTCAACTTTAGAATCTTTTATGTGAGAAAACCTTTCACATTCACGCATGAGGTAGTTATGTGAGCAATCCTTTCACAACAATTAACCATAACAAAATATATGTTTTTACTCTCAAAGCAATCTACGTCATATCTCATTGATTCCATAAGAACATCCATAATTCCATAATTCACCTTTCATAATTCAAAACCCACTTTCAATCATCAACATCTAGAAAACATGGGTTAAGCATGGGTTTCTGGGGATTCATCTTAAAATCATGTAACTATCTCAATTCATGCTTGATAGATCATAAAACAATCAAATAAAGCAATATTTAAAGGAACCCAGGACATGGAATACAACCCTAACTCAAGCTTGAAATTCTAACTTTATAAATTAGAGAATTCGGGAACTCCAAGGAGGGAAGTGCTCCATGGATGAAAACTATCATACCTCAACACCAAAAGCTTGACTTAGATGGTGGAAGTGGAACTTTGACTTGCAGCTGTAGCTTTCTTCTTCGACTTCTAGAGAGAGAATTATTTGAGAGGAACATTTGTTCTTCTTTTCGGAATTTGAGAGAATGATTTCAATTGGGGAATTTTGGGGGTTAAAAACCTTATATAGGGGTTTAGGTGAAGGGTAAAAAGACATAGTATTAGGCTAGAATAATTAGGAAAATACCCAAAAGCCCCTAAGAAAATAACTATCGTCATCAACGGTCCGTGGTTCCATCTACGAACTGTCCTGGTCAGCCGTCGTTGGTTTCAGAGACTCGATTATTGGACCACAAACGTTGGACCCCTTCCTACGAACCATGGTTCATGCGACATGCCATGTGTCGCGACTGTCGTGTTGGACCTGAGACTCTGAAATTTCTCTAAGTCTCAGACTAACCTATGAAACCTATCTACGATTCATGGATTGGATGACAAACCGTCTTGGTGAACCGTCACTAAGTACTAAAACTTGACATTTAGAAAATTTTGACTGGCACCAAATTTACATTGAGCTGCTAATTCTACCCTTTCCAAATCTGAGGTGTTACAATATCTACCCTTGGAAACATTCATCCTCTAATGAGATTCAACACATCATAAGGAAGATAGAAACTTAATCTAACAACCCATTATGCATTCAACGACATAAATGCACATATCCTAGGAGGAAACATCGACTCCAAGCTAAAGCATATTCAAAACATCATATCATGAAGTCTATAAGCCACTCATTCTCAAATGCACATAAACATGTAGAAATCAATCAAGTAAACTCATTTTTCTCAAAACTTAAGCTTATCAAAAATCATGTATAAATGAGGAAATCATATGAATAGCTAAGACACATGACACCCAATGAATAAACCATGAGAAGTTAAATACCTCAAGTTTGAGTAGGGACGGAGGGAAAAAGATGAGGATAATGAGACATCATATCGGCATCGGCTTCCCAAGTCGCACCCTCAACTAACTGATTCCTCCAAAGAACTTTTACGGAAGCAATTTCTTTATTTCTTAACTTCCTAACTTGCCGGTCAAAAATATCAACCGAAACTTCCTCATAAGAAATATTCTCCTTTAACTCCCAAACCTTCTAAGGAAACTATAGATGTCGGATCTCCAACAAATTTCTTCAACAAGGGACATGGAAAACTGGATGCACTGATGCCAAATCGTTAGGCGAATCAAGTTCATAAACAACAGTGTCAATTCGCTTCAAATTCTTATATGGGCCCACATATCGGGGACTAAGCTTCCCTTTTCTACCCAAATCTTATTACACCATTCATGGGTGAAATTTTCAAGTAGACCCAATCATTTCATCAAACTCAAGATCTATCTTTCTCACATCCGCATAGGACTTTTGCCGACTTTGAGTTGTTTTCAACCTTTCTCTAATAAGTCAAACTTTCTCCATTGCCTCATGTACCAACTCTGGACCTAATAGGGAAACTTCACCCACCTCAAACCAAACGATTGGAGATCTACACCTTCTTCCATATAGGGCCTCAAACGGAGCCAACATAATATTTGAGTGATAGTTATTGTTATATGTAAACTCAATCAAAGGCAAGTGATCATCCCAATTACCCTTAAAGTCAATTACACATGCTCTCAACATATCTTCCAAAGTTTGGATAGTACGCTCCGCTTGCCTATTGGTTTGTGGATGAAAGGTCGTACTAAGCTTAACATGAGTACCAAGACCCTTTCAGAAAGATTTCAAAAATAGAGAAATGAATTGGGTACCACGATCGGAGATAATGGATAAGGTCACTCCATGCAACCTCACCATTTCCTTCAAATACAACTTGGCTTAGTCCTCTGCCAAATAGGAGACCTTGACGGGAATAAAATGAGCCAATTTCGTCATCCGATCTACAATAACCTAAATTGAGTCATGTTGTCGCGGGGTGCGTGGTGTGCCAACAATGAAATCCATATTCAAATCTTCCCACTTCCAAGTAGGAATGCTAATATCTTGGGATAAGCCACCCAGCTTTTGATGCTCAGCTTTCACTTGTTGACAATTGTGACACTTAGCCACAAATTGTGAAATATCTTTCTTCATCCCATTCCAGATCTCCCGCAAGTCACGGTACATCTTGGTGGCTCTTGGGTGTATGGAATATCGAGAACTATGAGCTTATAACAAGATATGTTCTCTCAAGTCGGCTACATTAGGAACACACAAACGACCTTGATATCTAAGTACACCATCTCCCCCTTGGCAAAAAGCCTCTACAGATTTTTTAAGCACCGCTTCCTTCAATTAAACTAAAGTTGGATCGAGATCTTTCTTGGCCTTCAAATCAGCCACAAAAGAAGATTCTTAACCATTGTGAACCACAACACCACCCTTGGTAGAGTCAACTAACCGAACACCCAATCGGGCGGGACAATCTATGAACATCTCAAACTAACTCTTTCTTGTTATCTTCAATGTGAGCAACACTACCCATCTATAATGGACTAAGATCATCTAGCACCACATTCGCCTTATCGGGGTGATAGAGAACACTCATGTCATTGTCTTTCAATAATTCAAGCCATATCATTTTGCGAAGATTTAGATATTTCTGGTTAAACACATATTGCAAACTCTTATGATCGATAATGACATCCACATGAACACTATACAAATAGTGCCTCCAAATCATTAAGGCAAAAACAACCTCCGCTAGTTCAAGGTCATGGGTTGGATAGTTCTTTTCATGAATCTTAAGTTGCCTCGAAGCATAGGCAATAACTTTCCTATTTTACATAAGGATACATCCTAACCCAATTCTCGAGGCATCAAAATAAACAACAAAACCATTTGTTCCTTCGGGTAATGTCAACACCGGAGTGCAAGTAAGTCTATCTTTCAATCCTTGAAAAGTCTTTTCACATGCTTGGACCATATGAACTTAACCTTCTTTTGAGTCAATGCCGTCAATGGAGAAGCAATCGAAGAAAACCCCTCAACAAACCTTCTATAATAACCGGCTAGACCCAAGAAACTCCTAATATCTGAAGGGGTTAGAGTTCTAGGACAACTTTGATCTCATCCGTCTACTTAGGATCTACCTCAATGCCCTTACCGGAAACGATATGGCCAAGAAAAGCCACAGACCTTAGCCAAAATTCACATTCACTAAACATTTCTAAGAGGTTTTGGTCCTTGAGGACTTGCAACACAATCGTCAAATGATCGATATGCTCGTCTTTACTCCTCAAATAGACCAATATATCATCAATGAACACAATCACAAACATGTCAAGGTATTGTCTAAACACTTTGTTCATCAAATTCATAAATTCCGCAAGAGCATTAGTCAAGACAAATGACATTACTATAAACTCATAATGACTTTACTGAGTTTGAAAAGTTGTCTTCGGAATGTCATCTTCCTTCACCCTTAATTGGTGATAACCCGATCGTAGGTCAATATTGGAAAAGTAGCTTGCCTTTTGAAGTTGGTCAAACAAGTTATCTATCCTTGGAAGAGGATACTTATTCTTAATGGTTACCTTGTTCAATTGCCAGTAGTCAATACACATATGGGTGAACCATCCTTCTTTCTAACAAAAAAAATTGGAGCACCCCATGGAGAGATACTTGGTTCGATGAAACGCTTATCCAACAAATTTTTCAATTGCACTTTTAACTCATTCAGTTTCATCGGAGCCATATGATAAGGAGGAATATAGATAGGTTGCTATCTAGGAGAAAGTCAATACCGAAGTCTATTTCCTTTTCGGGAGGAATACCGAGTAAATCATCTTGAAACACATCCAAAAAATCATTTACGATGGGGACTGACTCACGAGTATGGGTCTCAGAATCTATATCCCTTACCCTAACTAGATGATAAATGCAACCCTTAGAAATCATTCTTCTAGCTTTAAGACAAGAAGCAAACTGACCCTTAGGAATAGAATTTCCCCCTTTACACTCTAGGATGGGTTCGTTTGGAAACTGAAACTTGACTACACGGGTTCTACAATCAATCGAAGCATAACATGCATGCAACCAATCCATAATAAGGATAACATCAAAATCTAGCATATCAAGCTCTACGAGGTCAACATGAGTGACTCTATGGGACAAGGAGACGAGATACTTTCTATAGACCCTCTTAGCCACAACAGGATCACCAACATGAGTTGATACAGAAAAAAGGTTTAACAACACATCCGGAAGAAAATCAACCTCATAGCCACATATGGCGTCACAAAAGACAAGGTAGCACCAGGGTCAAGTAAGGTATAAACATCAAGTTGGAAGACTTTCAATATATCAGTAACCACATTGGGAGAACCCTCTTGCTCACCACGAGTCTAAAGTGCATAGAATCGGTTTTGCTTGGGAGCTTTGGAACCCGAACCACTAGGAGGAGCTTTCTTACGCTCTCTTCCTTTAGCCATAAGCATCGAGCAATCCCTCATCTTATGACCACTCTTACCACAAGCGAAGCAACCATCCATGTCGGCTTCGAACTTACCCTCATGCTTCTTTCCGCACCTAGCACAAGTAGACATAGACAATGAAGATCCACTACTATTTCCTTCTTGAGGCTTTGGTTTAGGCACCCTATCCATTTTGAACTTAGGAGGAGCATTGGAGGAACCTTGGCCAAAATTGTTTTGTCAAAACTTAGAACGACCATGCCCATCGGACATTAAATGTGATAAGTTACCATCACCGGTCTTAGCCCTCTTTGCCTCCCTAGACCTGTCCTTAAGTTTCTCCTCTTTGATTTGTTGAGAATGCACCATGAGACAAGAAATGTACATATCATTGATAAGCATAGCAGTACGACATTCCTTAACCACCATCTCGGAGACTCTTGAATCAAACTTACTAATCCTTGCCCTAGGATCCGAAATCATAGTAGGAGCATATCTAGACAATTGTGTGAACTTCAATGCATTCCTTCACACTCATATTTCCTTGACGAAGGTTGATAAATTCAAGAACCTTCACCTCCCTCATCTCATGGGAAAAGAACATATCAAGGAAAGAGACTTTGAACTTCTCCAAATCAATAGGACCCGCATCTTCCACTCTCCATTCTTTCCATGGGTTCAACCATAGTTGAGAAACACCCTTAAGTTGATAAGTGGCCAACCCCACCTTTTCCACCAGTGTCACTCCTATGATCACCAACACCTTGTAAACCTCATCGATGAACTCTTGAGGATCTTCTTCAACCATAAACCATAGAACTCCGGAGGATTCATTCTAGTAAAGTCCCTCACTCTAGATGTCGCTGTACCCATATTTGGGTTCACGGGGACCGCAACCTCCCTATTTGATGTAATTCTCACTACAAATTATGGATAATAATCAGAAATTAAAGACAAGAAAAAAAATTAGATATATAGACACAAAAAGAGGAAACAAAAATCAACCAAAAGGTATACTAAACCCTAAGACCTCAATTCGTTAATCCTAAAAAAAGCCCCTAACTCGTACAAAAACCTAGATGGAATTGAATTCACCTTGCAACCAACATTTCTAAGAAAATGTCAACCCAAGCTTGTACCAAGCCCTCAAAACTTATACAAGAGTTCAAATATCAATATTCGAAATAGTCCACCTAAAAGAGAACCCAAACTAGCTATTTATAGTTTTAGGCATTTATTACATAAGAGGCCCAAAAGGATAAAGGGTGAGCTTGGTCGAGCTCGCCTAAGAGACTCGGCGAGTCGCCAACTAGCTCGGTGAGGTGACCATCTCTTGAAGTGTTCTGTAAACTTCAGCGAGATGGGGTCCTCGCCAAAGCCATTAGGCGAGTCACCGAATGGCTCCTACTCGCCTAAAATGGCAGTTTCGTCTACTATCTTACCCTAACTTCCCCAAGTGATCTTCAATGCATGGAACCCCTTGTTTGCCATCAACATAAGCTCAAGGACTTCTAACTTCATGAACAAACCTTGCATCCTTTGAAGGTCTCGAGCTTGACTTCGAGTAAACGACCTTGGTGCAATCCGAATTGCATCATTCTCTCCTTCTTGAAAAGAATTTTTCCTCAAATTCGACTAATCGTCATCCTAAAGAGTTGAAAATGGAGAAAGATCGCAAACACTGAAGGTGTTGTGAACTTGATACTCCGGGTTAACTTGATACTCCGGAGGAAGGTCAATTTTTTATGCATTGTCATTGAGTCTTTCAAGCACCTGAAATCGTCCATCACCTATTGGCATCAACTTTATCTTTGATGAGTGGGAAATCGCTCCTTGCGAAAATGCACCCACACCCACTCACCCGGTTCTAGCACAATCCTCTTTCAACCCTTATTCGCCTTTTTGGCCACCTTTTGGTTCTTCTTTTCTAGGTGAAGTCTCACCTTCTCATGAAGTTTCTTCATGGTTTCCGATCTTTTGCTCCCATCAAATCTTAAGACAACATCTTGAGAAAGAGGAGTGAGATCTAATGGGGTTAGGGGATTTAAACCATAAACCTTTTCAAATGGAGTCATGCCAATAGTTTTATGAATAACTCGATTATAAGCAAACTCAACTAAAGGCAAATGTTCCTCCTATGAGACCAACTTTCATGCACCACGGCACGAAGCATAGAACCCAAGTCCCTATTCACAACTTCAATTTGGCCATCGATTTGTGGGTGACAACAGGTTGAGAACAACAACTTGGTACCAAGTCTACCCCATAATTCTTTCCAAAAGTGACTAATGAATTTTAGGTCCCTATCACTCACGATGGTTTGAGGAATTTCATGCAATTTAACAACATTTTCCATAAACAAGGATGCCACATTTGAAGCATCATCACATTTATGGCATGGAGTGAAATGAGCCATCTTTGATAATCGATCAACAACAACAAAGATGCTATCTCTACCTCTTTTTGTCCTTGGCAAACCCAAAACAAAATCTATTGAAATATGAAGCCAAGGTCTTTGAGGGGTGGACAGTAGAGTGTATAAACCATGTGGAAGTAGGCGTGACTTGGCACTCCGACATTCAATACATTGGCCACAAATTCAAGCAACATCTTTGTTCATCTTAGGCCAATAAATTTATTCCTCAAGACTTCCCTTATTTTATCAACACCAAAATGACCCATTAGCCCCCCATTATGTGCCTCCCTCACAAATACTTATGTCCAAGAGCTCTTAGGCCCACATAGTCTCTTGCCTTTGAACATGAAACCATAAGAATTAGAATAGGGAGTAGAAGATCTATCCCTAAGCCATATTTCCCTTTCCCATTCCTCACAATCTTGGAAGATTTGAGCAAACATGGGGTCCTTGGGATACATTGCCTTCAAACATTCAAAGCCAATCAATTTAGAAGACAGTATTTATCAACAGATGTTTCCTAGACAAGACATCGGCCACCACATTTTCCTTCCCCTTTTTGTATTGAATTACATAAGGGAATGTTTCAAGGAATTTAATCCATTTGGCGTACCTTTTGTTCAACTTTCCTTGGGCCCGAATATGCTTTAGGGACTCATGGTTGGTCCTAATGACAAATTCCTTGGGCCACAAGTAGTGTTGCCAATTACCCAAAGATCTAATCAAAACATACGATACAAGATCATAAGTAAAATAGTTTAAAGTAGCACCTTTACGATTTTCACTAAAATAAGCAATGGGCTTTTGGTCTTGCATTAAGATGACTCCAATGCCTACTTTACTAGCATCACATTCCACTTCAAACATTTTCTCAAAATCAGGTAATTGCAAAAAGGAGTGGAGCTAAGCATTGATTTTAAAGCCTCAAAATCTTTGGCTTTCTCTTCCCTCCACTTGAAAGGCTTATCCTTTCGAATTACCTCGGTCAAGAGAGCAGCTGTGGTACTAAATCCTTTGACAGACCACCTATAAAAAATAGCCAACCCATGAAAGCTTCTAACATCGCTTATGGATTTCGGAATTGGCCAATTCTTAATAGTGGCTATCTTAGAACCTCAATCCCCCTTGAACTCATAACAAACCCCAAGAAAACAACTTCATCAACATAAAATGAACACTTTTCAAGATTAGCATAAAGTTGTTCCTTCCTAAGCACATCAAATACACATCTCAAATGATCTATATGCTCATGCATGGTTTCACTATAAATCAAGATATCAGCAAAGTAGACAACCATAAACTTCCCTATGAAGGGCTTCATCACATGATTCATTAGATGCATAAAGGTACTAGGAGAATTAGTGAGATCGAAAGGCATCACCAAGCATTCAAAAAAACCAAACATGGTCTTTAATGCGGTTTTCAATTTATCACTGAGGTTCATCCGAATTTGATGATAACCATTCCTAAGATAAATCTTTGAAAACACACAAGAACCATTGTGATCATCAAGCATTTCAACTAATATAGGGATAGGATGACGATACGTTACCATGATCTTGTTGATGGCCCAACAATCAACACACATGCGCCATGTTCCATCTTTCTTTGGAACCAATAGAACCGACATGGTGCATGGACTCATACTTTCTCTCACATAGCCCTTTTTGAGGAGTTCCTCAACTTTCCTTTGTAGCTCTTTGGTGTCCTCCGAATTACTTCGATATGTCGGTTTATTTGGAAATTGTGAGCTCGACACGAATAAATTTGGTGCTCAATTCCCCTAAGACGGGGTAATCCACTTCGTAGTTTCTTTGGGAAGACATCCTCATAATCATGAAAAAGAAGGGAAATAGAATAGGGAAGAGAAGATTGAGATTGGTTAGTTTGCAAAACATGATCCCTATGTGTGATAAAGATCAAAGTGCTTTTGACCTCTACTTCTTCCCTTATCTCTTTGTACTTAGCTAATAACACTTGGGCCTTTCCCTTCAATTTCCTCCTTTCTTCCTCTTACTTTCCCTCGGCCTCCACGTATTCTTCCTCACCCTTCATTTTCTCCCTCAACTCACTCATCTTTTGATACACTTTATTGACTTGAGAGGGTGACATAAGATGAAGGACATATTTATGATCATCTAACACAAGTTAATATTTGTTTGTTCTCCTCTCATGTTTGGTTGAATGATCATACTGCCAAGGTCTTATAAGTAGTACATGACAAGCTTGCATTGGGACTTCATCACATAGAATCTCATCTTGGTATTTCCCAATTTGTAACTTGATCAACACTTGTATATGAACCCTCTATTCTCCGCACTCGCTCAACCATTGAAGATTTTAAGGTGTAGCATGCTTAATGGTAGGAAGTTTCAACAATTCCACTAAAACGGTGATAGCAACATTTGCGCAACTCCTACTATCAATGATCAAAGAACACACATTATATTTGATGAGGCACTTGGAGTGGAAAAGATTCTCTCTTTGAGTTGGATCATCCATGTATTTGCTAATCATAACTCGCTCACCACTTAAATTGGTACGCTGAACTCTCCTTCTTGAGGCCAAGCTTCTTCAATTGGAGCCTTCCTCATCAAACCATTAGGAATGGCAACATCTTTTCCCTCACATGGGTCTTGTTCCTCATCTTCATCACCTTCAAAGTCATCTTCTTCTTGGGTTTCTTCTTCAAAACCCTCTTCTTGATCATCCCCTTCACCAAGATACAATTCCCCTCCTTGAAGTAGAACATTCAACCGAATGGGACATTCACACCTCATATGACCCCATCCTCTACACTTGTGACATTGAATGCCTTTAGGAAATTTGGTTGGGTCCTTATTACCTCCCTTTCTTAGGGGGTACTTTGGAGTGTTTCATTTAAAGGGCTTCTTCACATCCTTATTTTTGTTCCAACCCGAAGATGTTTGAGCTCCCCCCTTGTTCTTACTCCAAGAATTTGAAGATGAAATACCCTTGTACTTAGGTACTTTCTCCTCTTTGAGTTCCCGCTCTACCTCATTGGTTGCTTCAAAGATGTCATTCAAGCTAGCAAATTTGTGAATAGTCTCCAAAAATTTTACAAAGGAGACAATTGTTACAAGATTGAATACTGAAGGTTGTTAACGCTGAAACATGGGTAAATTTTTTAAGGAATGCTCTCAAAAATTTCACCAAGGTTGTACTCAGACCCCAGATTTATAAGGCATCACTCCGAGTGGTTTGTACCTTTTGCACTAATTTTTTGTACGTCATGTTATATTCACTTTATATTGTTGATTTTATTTATCTTAGATTCCATTAAAAAAGATTGTTTTGTTTGACATTTTTAAGTTTGGGTTGTCCACCCTTCAATGTGACTCATTAATTTTTCATTTTAGTTACTCCCTTTCAAAATTTAAATTAAAATTGTTTGTCATTTTTAAAGGTTAGGTGCTCCGCCTTTCAATTTGACTCATTGAGTTTTCATTTTTGTTACTTTTTCTTGAAATAATAATAAAATGATGTTTTTTTTTTAATTTGGGTGGTCCGCCTTTCAATGTGACTCATTGATTTTTCATTTTTGTCAATTTTTGTTTAAACAATAAAAAAGTTTTTTTGTTAGATTTGGATGACCCGTCCTCCAATGTGACTCGTTGATTTTTTACATTTTCTTTAAACCATAAAAAGATTATTTGTTAAATTTGGGTGGTCCGTCCTTCAATGTGACTTGTTGATTTCTTTTTTTGTACATTTTGTTTAAATCATAAAAAAGATTATCTGTTAAATTTGTATGGTCTTTCAAAAATTTCATTCTTTGTTCAAAACATATTTTTATGTCATATATGAACGAACTACGCAAACCTGGTTCTCATCAATGAGATACGTAGGCAGTCCTTTCAGGGTTCAATATTCTGTATTCAAAAGATTCTTTTTAATTTTTTTTATTCTTTTTAAAATTATCATATTTTTGAAATCATTTTTTGACTTGGTTGGTGCCAACACATTTCATATGTAAAAAATATTTGATACAATGGAGAAAGATTGACTTCTTATAAAACCATAGATTCTTTTGGTACCTCTCGTACATACTTTTATTACACTTGAAAATATTCTCTTGCATACATTCAAGATTAGAACAAAACCAGATTCATTGTTTCAAGGGCATTGTGTGGTGAGTTTTGAATTAAATTCAATTATATCATGTTTTTGATCTAGAACTTGACCTAAATGTTGTTGAGGCGAAATCCTGAGCAATGTTTGATTTGAAAAATGATTGTAGGCTTTCTTTGACCCATTTGAGCCTTTCAAAGCCTACCAAATGACATTAATCCTTAGATGTCCCCACTTTGAGCCTTAAGCCTTTATCTTTGGACAACCACATTTTAAGCCTATACCCTTTTTGAGTGCTTATACGCACTATCTCTCTTTTGGCCTGATTTTCTTGAGCGCACTCACGTGCAAGTTACAAAAGAAGATTCAAAGTTCAAATTTGTGAAAGACAAAAGTTATCAAAGTCCATGAACATCAAGAATACAAAAATGACTTCTAAAGAAAGAAGAAATAGTTGAAAATTCCCCACAAGTTTAAGCAGGCAGAAGTTCAACAAAAGAAGAAAAACACTCCAAACAATCAGGAGAAACGTCAAAAGATGAAGAGAAGGAGGAAAAACTCAGACAAGCAAAGCTTCAAAAGAAGTCAAAAAGTACAAAAGGAAGGGACAACAAAGAAGATCAAACGCTAAAAGCGTACCAAACGTTGAAAGCACAAATTCAATGCAATGTTCAAGAAATAATTATGACACTTTTTCCCAAATGAACATCCTACCCGTTCCTAAGCCTACATTACATGCGAATACCAAGACCTACATGATTTCAGTTCATATGTTCTCACATTAGTGGAGATTTACATGAAGTCCAAGCCTATGGTATCAATATTGCATGCGTTGAATATTTTTCTGAGTGTGAGTGAATTTCGTTAAGTGTCCCCAAATCAGTATACTTTGAATGTGTGCAAATTGGGACTTTCTTTGTGGTGAGGGTAGTTGAAACAAGATATTGGGTCTAGTTCAAAACCCTTGTTTGTAGCAAGATGAATGAATCTTGTCGTTACTTGAGTACATTTGAGGTACCACTTGAATCTATAGGAAGTACCTCAAAGGCAGTCTGAGTTGAAAGGGAGAATATTGTGAGAAATTTTTGTACAATACTATTGTTGGTGCTAACCAAGTTAAAACATGTTTCATTGTTCAAACAATAAAAATTAGTTGACACCCACTTTTCAATACTTGTCCAAACCAACTTTGTGGACCATTTCATTGTTGATACTTGTCCAAAGTAACTTTGTGGACCATTTCATAGTTAAAATTGTATTTTTGGATTGTCATACCCTTCAAAATGACATCTTTTTTATTTTTCGGTCATCATATCATTCAAAATGACATCTTTTTAAATTTGTGTAGTCATACCTTTCAAAATGACACATTTTAAAGTTGATTTTTTATCTTAGAAATTTTTATTTTTTTAAAAAAATTAGTTTATCATGCCATTCAAAATGATGTTCTTTTAAATTGATTTACCATACCGTTGAAAATGACATTGGTTAATTTGTTATTTTATTCAATTGGTTTTTTTTTTAATTTCAAGATGTTATTAGGTTCAACATGTTGCATTGGTTCATCACCTTGTTCATTGTTCATATGAGGTCACGTGTGCATAATTTATGTTGCATTTGTTACTAACATTGTTATTGCAGATTGGGTTTACACCATTCATGTTAAATTCAAATTGGGTCGTACGTCTTTAAAGAGACAAATTGGGTTGTCATCTCCCTTCAAATGACATTCTCAGTTCAAATTGAGTCGTCCGCCTTTCAAGAGACACGTTGGGTTTTCATCTCGTTCAAAGTGACATGTTAAATTTAAATATGGTCATCTGCCTTTCAGTAGACATGTTGGGTTGTCACATCCGTTCAAGTGACACTTTACGTTCAAGATTGGGTTGTCATCTCCCTTCAAATTGCACGTTCAGTTCAAGTTAGGTTGTCCGCCATTCAAAGAGACACGCTGGGTTTTCAACTCGTTCAAAGTGGCATGTTATATTCGAATTGGGTCGTCCACCTTTCAAAGAGACATGTTGGATAGTAACATCCCCTCAAGTAACACTTTACGTCCAAGATTGGGTTGTCATCTCCCTTCAAGGGACATGTTAAGTTCAAGTTGGGTTGTTCGCCTTTCAAAGAGATACATTGGGTTGTCATATTCCTTCAAATAACATGTTATATTCAAATTGAGCCGTCTACCTTTCAAGAGACATTTTCGGTTGTCACCTCCCTTTAAGTGACATGTTATATTCAAATGGGTCGTCCACCTTTTAAAGAGACACGTTGGGTTGTCACTTCGTTCAAAGTGGCATGTTAAGCTCCAGTTGGATCGTCCACCTTTAAAGAGACACATTGAGTTGTCATCTCCCTTCAAATGACTCGTTAAGGTCAAGTACGGTCATTCACCTTTCAAAGAGACACATTGGGTTGTCACCTCGTTCAAAGTGGCATGTTATATTCAAGTTGGGTTGTCAACTCCCTTCAAGTGGCATTTTATATTCAAATGGGTCATTCGCCTTTCAAAGAGACACGTTAGGTTGTCACTTCGTTCAAAGTGACATGTTATATTCAAGTTGGGTTGTCACCGCCCTTCAAGTGACATGTTACATTCAAATGGCTTGTCCGCCTTTCAAAGAGATACATTTGGTTGTCACCTCATTCAAAATGACATGTTATATTCAAGTTGATTTGTCACCTCCCTTCAAATGACATGGTATATTCAAATGGGTTGTCTGCCTTTCAAAGAGACATGTTGAGTTGTGACCTCGTTCAAAGTAACATGTTATATTCAAGTTATGTTGTCACCTCCCTTTAAGTGACATGTTATATCCAAATTGGGTCATCTGCCTTTCAAAAGACACGTTGGGTCTTCACTTCCCTCTAGTGGCACATTATGTTTAAGTGGGGTCGTCTTCCTTTGAAAGAGACAAGTTGGGTTGTCACCTCGTTCAAAGTGACATGTTATATTCAAGTTGGGTCGTCCGCCTTCAAAGAGACATGTTGGGTTATCTCCCTTCAAGTGACATGTTATATTCAAATGGGTTGTCCGCCTTTCAAACAGACATCACTACTAGAAAATAGGTTTGTTGCAACACAAGAAAAATCATTGCCATAGGCTCAAAGAGTGTTGCAATTGCATTATGGCAACGGAAAATGGTGTGTTGCATATAAGCCTGTTGCGATATGTCTATAGTAACGATTTTATAGCAACAGTTTGTAAACCGTTGCAACATACTATCTATAGCAACAATTATTCTTTAGTCTATGACGACATTGTTCTACGGTTGCTGCAATAGTTTTGAATCGTTGCAAATGATCTATCGCAACAACTTTATTATACAGCTCGGTCTAAGCTATTACAATGGTTCTGCTAACCTATTGCAACAATTATTAAGCTATTGCAATAGATTTTTTTAATGGTTATTGTAGGCTATTGTAGCCACTGTATATATTATTTATTTTTGAAATAAACTATAATACAATGATAGAAAATATTAAATCAATATGTACTTCAACTAGTAGCATCGATATATTAAAGATAAAAACACATGATCTTGATTAACAATTCATGAGTTAACATACATTGATGTTCACAAAAATTAAGCCCAAACATAAAAATAGTCCTAAAATGTTCAAGAGTTGGCATTCATTTAAGTTCACAAAAATTAGGCCAAAAAGTAAAAATAGTGCTAGAATGTTTGTAGATATATAGATAAACCAATTCTCTTTAAGTAAGGTCTTCACTGCTTTCATCCCCGCTTTGCTCATCATTTTGTTCACCTACAATTTCAAAAGGGTCAACAATTAGGAAGAAAAAAGTACTTCTACAACAAATAAACAAATCTTCCAGAATGTGCAGATGAGTGACAATTTTCTAGTGTCCTTGCTAAAGAAGCATTGGAAAAATGTGAGAGGCTTGTACTTGAAGAGTATCATGGGAAAGACTCAACACATTTTTTAAGGTTATTGTATACAATTTTGGCAGTTTCAGGCATTTTGCCTTGTATGTGCTGCAGATACTATTGAATTTTTTTTCTTAGTTGTGATCTTTCATATTGTGTTAAAAACATGATATCAGTTTTGTGATGATTCTGCTTTTATTTTCATTTTTACAGAAAAGAAAAAGAAAAAGAAAAAAGAACAGATTTAACTCCATGAAGGAAACTAGAATACAGACAACTTTTAATTACTGCTTAGATAAGTTTTCTTTATAGAGACACTATCACGACCCAAGCCTAGGGCCTAGACGTGACATGGCGAATAAGGAACCCGAAGGAACCCCAAACAAGCCTCTCAAACTTGTCATCACACTTCATCGGTCGCGGAAGTACATTCAATATTAAATAACGGGAAATAGGGACTAAGGGCAAACCATTT